>JASSUY010008614.1:0-61401 GCA_032466535.1 Forpus xanthops
GAAAATCCAAAACACAGTGCTGCACCAGCTACTACTTAAAGGAGAAAAACGACTGCTGCTCTTGTACCCATGACATGAGAAAATCAGTTTTACACATCACATACTGCAATAAGTCAATAAAAAAACTTCCCAGTGTCCTTTGGAAAGCTGTGAGATACTCTGGGCTGTCATTCCCATTAACAGATGGATAACTTAAAACAATGTGTATCTTTATTATGTGTATGTTGAGTGTATGAAAGGAATGACTTTCAGTGAGTATCTTTGTATTTTATAAGCTCCTTAAAGTGAGATATTTACTTCCTAGAGGGAAAACCCCTACTTTACTGAGATTCCTATGCATCTCATCCTTCCAACCATCTCACCCTTCTACTGTGACATCATGTATTAGAGGAGATACCCATGCTTTCAGCCTAGTTCCGGCTTTCATGCAGTTTCGTCATTCCTGCTGGCTTCTTCCTCCTTTCATCCCCATTTCCTCCTTTGGCATTATTTTATATCATATGAGAACAGACCATCTTTTCAGGATAAGTCCTTCAATAAGAGATGGCAACCCAGCTGCTTTCTCTCTTTAACTCTGTGCTTTAATGTTTAGACAGATGTTTTCTTTTCTGAAAGGAAACAGTCATTCAGGTTGAACTTCTATCCTTTTCCCTCTTCTTTTTCTTTTTCTTTTATTTTTCAGTTTGAAAAAGAATTCTTTCATCAATTCATTAAAAAATAGATGCATGGGTTTTCATATCTTTTCAATATTTTCATATTGAAAAACAGACATACATGGATTTTCATATCTTGGCAGCTTTTGATTCCACAGCAATCCATATTCATTCTGGCTTAATTAGAAAGATCTGCAGAAGGTAGCAAGCTCTTAATTAATGTTGAGTTAAATGGCAAAATACGCTTGCTTTAATTGGGCCAGGATCATATGACCCACAGAGAGGAGTCACTATCCTGAACTAAGCAGCAGCAACTGTTATCTTGTTGTCACAAACCAAAAGTTATACAGAGGTGGGCAAGATGGTATGTTAAAAGGTCATGGACTCAGAATCAGCATAACCAAAATATTTGCTGTGATTAAAAGAAGGAGCTGAAAAATATTAGGGAAGCTTAGGATGTGTGTGCATCTCTGTAGTTATTTGCTTTAGTAACAGCTATAGAATACATGTTTTTTAAATAGATGTATCTAGACAGTGAGGACTGTGCTTTTTTAAATGAAAAACTGAAGTATTAAGTGTTCTTCAGAATTGTATAAACTTTCTATTTAGCCTGACATACAAAGCTGAAAGGTGTATTTTACTGATGGGAGTGGATAAGGAAGATTAAATGGCAGTATTATCGTTTAATAATGAGGGAGATCTAACCTTGCTCTATGCTTAGCTATCCACCATTATACAGGACGACTGTTCCTAAAGCATTGTGGAAGACTGGTTCTTTGGATTTAATGTTAGCCATCATAAACAAATGAGTTATATATAGTAACAGTCATGTAAAATGTTAAGATGATGTTTTGAGATGGATTCTCCTCTACCTTCCTCTTTTTCTAGTAATTTTCATCTGTAGTGTTGTATATCCACTTCACAGAGTTCTAAAGAAATGATTGAGAAAGGCTGGAGCCTTGTGTCAAGTCCTCCTACTCCTCCTGAGTAGTGGTGTATGTGAATGGCTTCAAAACTGCAAAATCGTATTTAGAATGCTCTAGCCATATAGAAGAGAAACACTAGGGACCGCATTTTTCTTTCCTGTTTATCAGTGTGAATTTTCAGTAGTGCCACTTAATCCATTTTTAGATACTCCAAATTTGCGCTTTATCTTGGAATAATTAAATAGCATTCTGCCTCTGTATTTTGTGCATACATATAAATGAAATTAAAAAAAACAGTAATGCTGAACTGCTTCTACTGCATGGAATGTAGTAAAAGAATAATAGTTCAGGTGTCTTGCTGCAGAGCCAGGAGTATAAGTTTGAACCTTGCCCTGAGCTTTTGCTTTAACCCCGCCATGTATCTGTGGACCTTGTCCGTTGAGTTCAGAAATCAAAGACTTCTGGACACAATATGAGCCAAATAATTTTGTTGTGTGCTATGAACTGCAGAAAGGGACCTTATCTTTTTTATCAGTGACAGGTGGATGATCAAATGGCCTTTTCTTATATAAAAGACCTTGTTCACAAAATTGAAAAGTATTTTGCAGTTAATATGTGATCAAGATTTTTTAAAATTCCATAAAAATCTTGACACATGAGTAATTTTTGCTCACATAAATGTCATGATGTAGTATAACTAGTCTTCGCTCACCAGTTCCCGAATCCCTATTAAGATATTTCTCCCACTTTTTAACTGCATTTGTCATTGGAGATTCAGACTAAATTCCATTAAATGCTGGTACTCCGCACAGTAAATAGCCATGAAAACACCATGTTTCTTAGCGCAAATCCTCGGTCCCCTGCTAACACCTTGTATTGCAACTATCTAATTACCATGTTCTACAGTAACCTTGTGGGACTTCCATAGGTAATTAGAAATCCAGAGTGTTTCTGCAATAATCCAGTAAGGACCTCTTAACTACAATGAATTATGTGGTACTAATATTTTTGCACCCACGTGTTCTTCACAGTTAATTGTTTCAATTAATATTAGGAAAAAAGGAAGAATTCAGAAAGGTTCAAAAGCGAAGGCAACTCTCAGGAAGGTTTTGAGGCAAATAAGTTGTAGTTCTAGTCACTTAAAGATGCAGGGCACTTTAGTACATTAAGCTATTGCAAAAGCAGAGTTTTACATTGCTTCTGAGAGAGATGCCTTAGCTTGCCATTTCCTCCCTTTAAGAACATAGAATTTGGGTAAATCTCTTTTCTTTCTTCAGGAGTTTTAGGAAGTAGTTGTAGATGAAGAATGCTGAAAGAGTAGAAAGCATAGTGAATATGCTCTGCTGCTATTCTACAGACAAGTCTTTTATTACAGAAAATAGTAGAAAGATATATTGAAATGTTTCCTTGATTCTGGGTGGCTTTGTTTCACTTTAGCCTCACTTCCCCCCAACCCCCCCCAATTTTTTTTTTCCTTTGAGAATTAAGCATCCCACATACTATCTGGTTATACAGAGCCTGTGTATACTGTATAAATGGCACAAACTGTCAGTTATAAAAGTCCTTCAAATTTTGGATTTATATACTACTTACTGGTTTTAATAATTATTATGATTGTATTCTGTGGTATTTCTGTAGAATTATAAAAGTGTGGAATCTGTGCAAGAAAGAGAACTACTCCATTGTTTGAAGCACACAGGGATGTAGGAAGCAACTTTGATCCTAAGAGTGCTTAGTCTTTCCTCCCTCCTCCCTGCCTCTTGTTCCCCTCAGTCATTGGACAACTCTCCTCCACCCTCCCTTTGTTGCTTCCAATGGGATTTTCCTCCACTGTGGAGTGTCTCCAGACACCCAGTTATCTGATGCCAGGATAGAAGCAGCAGCCCTAGGAAGACCACCAGAGGGTGGCAGTGATAGGTGCATTTCTCTCCATTTAGCCTTGTGCACAGCACTCGTTTCCATTTCACACTGTCCTATCTACATTGTCAAGCATGTGCATTTCAGCTCATTACCTTGAACTGAAAGACCTAATGCTGTTTAAATCTGCATGTGTTTATTGTGTTTGTATGGCAAGGGAAAGAGAGAGAGAGAAGGATGTCCCCTTGTGCTGCTGTGAGGGAAGAGGTAAAGAAAATCAAGTCAAGTTGGGCCCAGGAAGAAGGTAGGGGTGGGGGCAAGGTGCATCTGAGCTTTTATTTGTCATTATGCTTTCTGATTTAAGTGATAATAAATTTCCCCCACTTGTGTCTGTTTTACCTGTGATAATAATTCGTGAACGATCTCTCTCTATCCTTATTTTGACACACTAGCCTTTCGTTATATATTCTTTCCCCTGTACATTTGAGGAGGAGAGTGATAGTGCAGCTTTGGTGGGCACCTGACATATAGTCCAGTTTCTCATTGTAGATACCAATCTATTTCATTACTTACCTATTAAAAGGGTAATGACTCCACTTTATTACTTTGCTGTCAGTCAGATACTGACTATATTTTATGGTAATCTAGCTGTATCCTTTTAGTCTTTAAATATTTCAGATTTTTTGTTCGTTGCTTTTTTCTGCTTTTTGTGTAGCACAGTTATATTTGTTGGTTTACTGTAATACCTGTAAGGTAAAGAGAGGTCTGGAAGAAGTAACCAGACAAGTTGATTGAAGACTACTTCTTTTTCTTGCATTAAAAGGGAAGAAGAACAAATGCCATACCAATTTATCATCATATGCAACCTTTGATTAAACAATTTTTTACTGTGCCAGTGTGACTGGCTTTTGGCTTTGGAGTAGATTACTGTAATTAAGAACTTTAGCATAAAATAAAGAGTCATTTGTTCAGGTGATTATTAAATTTAAAAGTCCAATCTGGAAGTCATCTTAATCAAATGTAAAATCGAGTCCACTGAACTTTTGTGCATTTTCAAATCAGAGCATGATGCTTCCCTAAAATATCATAAATTGCCCCTATTCTGCCAGTTAGTTTTGCTGTTTTGCAGCCAAGATTATGAGTTAGACTTCATTAAAATAAAATGAGTTATTTTTTAGAATGTGAGCCATGAACCCTAGTCAATACAGTCTTTCCTTAATGGTCTTCTATGTATTATCAAGTTATGATAAGCTGCCAAAGAGAATACTTTTTAGCAATCTTAAAAGTAGAATAGATTTTATAAAGTGATGTCTTATTCTTTCTAAAAGTTGAAGAAGTAGTATATTTCCCTCTGATATATCTAAGAGGGTAAAGAGCAAGTACATAGTTGAGTACATGTATGCACAAGGAGGACTGCATGTAGTTTTGCCGTGATAATAGACAGTCACAATGTAAAACTGTCAGTGCAGTCTCAGAAGGGTAGTACAAAATCTTCTCAGAGAGAAAATATATCACCAAAAGAATCCCTCTATGTGGACAAACATCGGAATAATGTCCTTACAAATCACTATTCTTAGTGAATGGGCCATTGCTTCTGTTTCTTACTGAACAAAAGAAAATTTACTAGGTGTCACACAGTGTGGGTAAAAGTCAGATTTAGTGATGCCAGCAGCAAAAGCAACAGAATTTACATGTTTCCACAGGGCAGGATTTTGACACGGCTGTTACAAATTTTTGAAGCCTAAAGCAAGGACAACAGTCACTGTTCTTGTGTTGTTGAATAAGTTCTTCTGCATCCAGTGCTTTATTCCTTTTTTTATTCTTCTTTCATTTTTAAATTTGTTATGTATAGCCTTTGGAGAGAAACTATTTCCAGAAAATGGGAAAAATTTTTAATACTCTCTTTTTTATTATTATTTTTTTTCCTCCCTTTATAAAATAGATCTTTGAAAGACAAAAAAAGTCTGAGTTTTGGTGTGCAAGGATTCTAATTCTCTTAACCTCGACGAAATCTTAGCTGAAGAGATACGCTATTTTTTCCCTAGATTTTTTCCTGTATTCTCCTATGACATGGGGTTAAAATCTTCACAACCAATAACAAAGCAGTGCTTCTTGGCATGGCAAAAATTACTGTATGTAATATACCAACAGAAGGATTTTGCCTTCTGAATAGAAGGGTTCTCAATTTAAAATGAAGTCTTCATTTCCTCATTTTCTCACAACTCTTTTAACTGTAAACAGAGGTTATAGACATGTAATTTCTTAAAATTAGGGATAAGGTGGGAGGGTGCTGATGAATAGTCACATGCTCTTGATCTTTTTCATGTATCCATACTAAATATGGTGGGCCTGGGCAGCCCATAGTTATAACCCATGCCAGCTCCAACACAGGCTTAGATGGTCGTCCTCATAGGACCAGAAAATAAGTAGATAAATGCTTGTTTCTTCCCAGGGAAGGGAAACTTCCCTGGATGCATTGACACAGAAAGTCTGTAATGTCTCCATTTTGGAGGCATTCCAATGTTTTTGCAAGGGCTCAATGAACTGCTCTCTAGACCCAGTTTTGTACAATTTGCTGAGCTCAATGAGTTCCTTTCTTTCTCCTTTCTTCCTCATACTTCTTTGTTACTTTAAACAATGTGTAGTAGAAAAATTGGCAGTTGCTCAATGAAATCACTGTTAAGCTTACACCAAAAGGAAGACTTTTTTTTGTGAATTTGAACTTCCAAGAAGATGTCACAGTTTTCAAAAGAGATGGTGAGACTCTGAGTTAATGCTTTTTGAATAGCTTGAATAAAAGGCTGTCCCCGAGTCTGTAAAACAGAAGCAGTGAGGCACAGTACCTCCTGGAGTTCCCTTTGGACAGTTTGTCTTTGCACTGCCCTTAACTTGGGTCTTTGTCTTGGTCACAATCTTGTGCAAAGTAGTCTTCAATACAGCTTAGAAATATCAATGGAATGGAGCCTCTGACTGATTTATTCTTCCTCCTTTTTGTTTGTCTACATCAAAACAGAGTTGGCTCACATTATTTCTTTGCCCCATCATTAGTTTTTTTTCAGGAATTATTCATTTAAGCTTCAGGAGGAAAATGTCACATTTACCTCTTTTTTTCTTTTGTTTCTTATTGCTGTACATCACGGCTGCCAATTCTATCACAGTTGCACATGACCACCAGAACAAACTTTCTCCTTGGCTGTAATATGCAGAAAGCTATACAAAGTGTAATTAATGGAGCAAAGCAAAGTGACTCACATGTGACATTTGTTCTCCTGAAGATTAAATGTATGTTGTGAAGACTGATGAGGATGCAAGAGAAAGAGGAAAAGCAAAAAAAAAATGTAGGTGCTAGTTTTGAATGTGTGCTAAAATGGAGATCTTCAGCAGCATGTACCAAGGCCTTTCCTTTTTATTTAGCATTCCTCACCCCCTAGTCTGTGAAATATGAATGGGTAAATTTTCTTTGCTAGAATGAATAATGAGCTTGATGTGCAGTGACTGTGATTTTCATTAAAGTTATAGAAATCTTTTTATATATAGAAATACTAAAGTTATCATGTTACCATTTGTATTGCACCATTGATATTATAATGAAATCTGTCATTTTAAAACTGAATTGATGCTAATGAGGAGGTATTTCCAGGAAACCATTATAAATGACACCAGCGGTCCTCTTCTCAGCAAAGCATTAACCATCAGAGATGAGTTCAGAGTGCCTCCTCAATCCATTTTTGCTCCTGATATTGTGAAATTAAAATATGACAATTGCCCATGCACAGTACTTTTGGCAAGCTCACTTTATAGCTAATAAAAGCTAAAAATGAAAAGAGATCACAGTAACAAGGGATCATGTCAATGCAGTCCATGGGAACATTGTAGCTTTTCCTGAAAGAATAGGTGGGTAGCATATAATGCAAAATAATTATATGAATAACCTTGTGTAGCTAGTTCTGTCATTTATTAAGATCCTCAAAAGGATGCTGTTCCATCATTTATGTCCAAGTGCAAACTTGTGTCATTTCCTTTTGATAAAAAATAGTTACTGTAACAAGTTAATGTAAATTTCATGTGGCTTATATAGAGCATTATTCTTAGAACCTTGGTTGCTTGCAAACTGAAAAATATTTCTGTGTAAATAGCGTGTTCTGTCTTCTGTTCTTTTGCTTTTCTCGAAAAGAGAATCCAGTGGTTTGTTTCCTTTAAAAAGCTGATGAAATTAAAGAGTTAAAAATTATTCCCAAAACCTCAGTTGAAATAAGCAATCATATTTTCAAGATAAAATAATCTCTGTAGTCTTTGAAAGGTCTGAATGTCCTGTTTTGTTACAATGAATCAAAAACAGTGAATAGTGAAGTTAGGCTGTTGTTCTCAATTATTTTTAAGCAAGTAGATTAGCAGATGACTAATCATATTCACCTAGCACTAACTAACCACAGTTTTTGTGTGATTCATCAGTCTGTAAGTGTAACAGGTATTGAGATTTTGAAAACTCCTTAAAGTATGCGTGGAGTTCAGAGTAAATCATTGAAATATGGGCAATAGATGTCATGGTTTGGGTTTAGATATTTAAAAAAAAAAAAAATAAAGAAGGTTCTTTTGGGAGGCAGGATTATCAGCTGTATGTCCTATGTTTGAATGTACTAAGAAAATTTAGCATTTTCTTATATCCTTAAAATTAGAAGAAAAAAAGAAAAATGAAAGCAAAAGGCAAAGTGGGTATTTTTAGGTACAATTATTAGCTTGGTTGTTATTTTCCTGTTAGTTCGGTTGTGAAGCTGAACTTTCTGGTACGCTTTCTGGTATCAGTCTCCATTGGGTGCATTCAGTTGTCACAGCTTTGAATGTTTATGGATTGGGATTTGTTTCCAAGTTCAGAATAATTGTGCTTCTGCACTGTATCAGGAAACACACTGGAGGCTTATCTTTCATCTTCTTATAACTGTCCACATGGAGAGTTTGGTTCTAGGTTGTCAGAAGGATCTCCAATACCCCTTTCAATATTTTCTCATGAAAATGAATATATCATCTGAGTTTTTGTCATCGGTAGCAGTAAAAATATAAATAACTTTGCACAGTTCACTTTTTTTGGGGTGTGGGTGTGTATGTGTGTTTTTTCTTTCTAATGCATAACAGGTTTACTAAATTTCTATTTTACTTGCTTAATATATTGATGATACTTTTATCTACAATGAAGATAACTTTGATGAACCTTCTTCTAAATATAATGAATTCTACACTACCTTTGTTTTTGTTTTGTTCTACTACTTGTCTTTTACATACTATTTTGCTTTTGCAAAGTAAGAAATGGGATCTGTTTTCTCCAGTTTGATTTTTGACTTCTAAATAGTACATGCCATAATCCAACAAGATGAATATTAAAAAACAATTTGTAATTTGTCATAGTTAATGTATTTCATTTTAAAGTAGGAAACAATCTCTATCTTCATGGTGTGTCACACCATTGATTTTTTCAAAGCAAACCCCACTGAAATCAATTGGGAGTGCGGTATATAAATCCGTTCCACACTATGATTCTTTACTTATGGGTTTCAGTTAAAAGGGACGGGCACTGGAAATCTCAGTACAACACTATTGTGGTCTTGGAGATTTTTATTTTTTCAAAGTTCCTCTCTTTTTATGATCCCATCAAGATGCCCAAACAAGATGTTTATCTAGTCATGTAAACTGGCCGTGAAAGCAGATAAATGTAATAAATTGAGCTGCTTACAGTATCACTCAAGTGATTAAATAGATTCTGTACCACTTCTTTCCTTCTCTGTATCCCACTCCATGTTATTCTTATCTGCAGGATTAGATTCCCTATTAGGTCTTCTGATAAGATTTCTTGTACTTTCTGAGAGACTTACAATCCTCAGGGTGTGAGGGCAAAGTACTCTTCCTGCAAGTTAATGTATTATATCACATATTAAATTCAAGTTGAGGATTTGACTTGCAATAAAGACTGAGCATAAGTAAAACTTTAAGAAGCAAGGCATGGAATGTCACTCTAAACTCTGTGTCATGTTTAGGTATTGAATCGTATGTGCTATGTTGTGCTAAAAGTACACTTACTGCTACAAATCAGATCCTTATCTTTGAGAGTAAACTAGATCATATTTTGAATAAAATTAGAACATAGAACAGTTGTCTGGGACCCCAACTGAAAAGACATATATTGAATAAAATGCTTTCCTAATGTATTTACAAACAGGGTTTTATTTGTGGGTTTTGAGGGTTTGGAGGTTTTTTTTAACTGCTGTGCAAATTGCCCCAGGTGAGCACTTGAATCTTTTGTAGCTATTTAGGTCCTCACTAGGTCCTTTGCAGTTAGATGACTAAGGTCAGTCCTTAATGATAAAAGATCTCTTGACACCCTGGAGTTCTCAGCTGTGACCGGGGGTCAGTTTGTAGGTCAATGGTAGATATTTAACTTTGAGGAAAATGGATGAATATTTCCAGATTCATACAGCCTATAGCTCCCACCTCTTACAAACAATCTCTAAATAAACCAGAGGACTTCTGAGCATTTCCTGACCAAGGCTTTTAAGAGGTTGGCCAGTATCCACATATGCTTTCTTTATGTATGATTACATATTCAAAGATATCTGTGCATATTTATATGCATTCAACCATATATGTTGTGTATATATAACTTCACATGTATCAAATATGTAGAAGTTACAAATGGTGCTGCTTTCTGCTGTTTTGAATACCACTCTACAGGGCATATGTTCGCTAATGAGTAAAGTTCTCCAGCTGAGCTCTTGATACTGTTTCAGCTATTTAGGTCACCCATTTGGTGACCTTATACCACCTTCACCTGTGTGTTTGGGGCCATTAGGTACAAATGTTTTCTTTCATTTGTGTGTAAAATCAAAGACTACACCATCCATGGATTTTAAACAGAAACTTATTCTTGTTTGACAGAAATAGTGTGATACAAACAATATTTTTACAAATATTTAACTCATGTCTCAGGAATAAATGCACTTTGGTTTTATGGTGATTAAGTTGCTGTGAGGCTGTTGCTACTGTAATTTTAAAGGGAATGAGCACAAGTTATCTACAGGGCAGGATAAATTAGTTCGTGATTTTTATATCAAAAATTAATAGGCTAATGTATTGTTTTCCATTTTGAAAGGGCAATACTAGTTTTGTCACAATGGTATATCGTGCCAGTATGAGTCAGGGAAATAATGTTGATTTGTATCCTTTACACTTTATGGTTTGCATTACTTTCAGGGGATTCTCTCTCTACCAGTAAAAAGCAGGAGTCGTTGGATTGCTCCTAAGTCAAACCAAATAGTAGTAATTTTCAACCAAAAATATATTTATGTTCCAAGTTGTAACCTGGATCTGCATTTTGGGTTTTTTTGAATGATAGATTATACAGACTTGTCAACAGAGGTTTTACAACCAGTCCTGAATTGTTGTATCAGAAATTCATGGTTTAAAATATTAGAATCATCTGATTTTGGAATCCAACTTTTATAAATATAACTAAAGGTATTCCAGGTACCACATGACTTCTTACTATAATCTGAAACAGCTATACAACATCTGAGGTAGCAGCATTTCCCTACTTAACTGAGGTAAAGATAACTGTTTTTGCAGTCACACCAAATGGAAACTGTGTGTTTTTAAATAAATGTAAACTTTTAATCAAAGGACTTGCAGGTTCATAGAACTGTGAATAAGAATGAAAGAAAATGAAAGAATTAATCAGCATTAAAACTTTTAGAAAATGAAAGCAGCAGTGCTTGGAAAATTGGAATTTCAATTTGGATAGCTGTTCAGGGAAAACATATAATGAAATCTGGCTGTCCTGGAAATTGGATTTCAAAACTTTTTTTTGTTATCTCAGCTGAAATATGGTCAAGTTTACTCACTAAACACTTGCTTCTCTACCTCTCTTTAAGGATAGGAAATAAAGGTGGTTGAAAGGAGAGATGAGTAAGTAATGTACATTTGTGGGTCAGTGTTCAGTTTGCACTGGATAGCAAGTCATTATTTTACTTTAATTACTGCACAGTTTGTTACTGGGAAACACCCCTGGTTCTCTAGACCTATAATTCAACTTGTTTTGTGGGGTGTATTCCTATTAATGAACGTTTGAGTGCTTCTTTCGAAACTAAAACTTCACTTTTTGTATGGCAAAGCAGTCTTAGGGTTCAGAGAATATGGACCAGTGTGGTTTTGGGCATCTTACAATAAACCTGACTTTACCAGAGAGTAGCATGGAAATGTGTAGCAGCATCCACAGTTCTAAATCTGTGCCATCATAACTCATAAGTGCTGTCATTTGAGGCTTCCTGAGAGCATGCTATAATGAAAAATGTCCAAGAAGTTTTAGTGGGGGAGCTTCTTCCCAAATTCTGCAGCAGGCTATAATGAATCATTTCCAAGAGGATTTCAGATTAATATGACTTCCCTTTTTACTCTTGCACTGATGAGTTGTCTCATTATGCTCAGTCTTTTCTAATACATGGACCATACCACAAGATTTTATTTAGTATGTAGGTGATTTCCATTTCCTTTCATTTACCCTTCAGGCAAGTCAGCCTGCTGTGCAGCAGTCCCTGCTACTTAGAAGGGACATGAATGGATGTCTGCAACAGTTTATTTGGCATAAGAAATTGGGTCACTGAGTGCAGCCGCAATGTGGGTTCATAAAACAAGTAAATGATACTAATCTTAAGGTTCAGCAGGATTCATTTCACTGGGACTTCCAGTAGTATTTTTTTATCAAAATATGATTTTGCAATATTTTTTTCAATCGGTAGCACCCCAGCTAAGGAGCTGAGGAGCCTAAGGTCAAATTTACTGCATTTAGTCACAATAATAATTTTTTTACTTTTTACTACTAGTATGAAGTCGTAGTGCTTGCAGGGAGTAGAGATTTCTTCAGCACAGAGCTGGTCAGTTTTTCCTTTTCCTTTTTAAAGTTTCTAATACTTTGAATATACCAGTTTCAGAAAATGACCAACTATTTAATGCTGCCCATTTAATTCACTTGGAAAGTTTCAGTAGTTTTAACATTTGCCATTACATTGATGCAATTGATTGCTGCAAATGCATCAAACTCTTTCTGTTAATTTTTTACTCTGCAACAGGTATGTTAGTTGAAACAGAGGAAGCAGCTCACTTCCTGGTTACTTTCTTTTAAATGCATTTTTAAACCAATTTGGTCTATGTCCATTATGGAACTTTTGTTAGATGCTTAATGGCAATTTCTGAAAGACTCCATAAGCTTTAGACTTGTCAAACATGAAAAATCATACTTTTCTTTAACAAAAGTACACGATTATCTATTGACTAAGTTCATTATCTCTCTGTGTTTCATTACATTAGTAGCGTTCTTTTCCTTAGTGGCACATTTTTCTCCTGATGATGCTAGTTATACTGTATCTAATTAACAAAAAGTTGTTCATCTAGTAAAAAAAGAAACAGACATGGTATTCATATTCTCCTTAGTAAGCTTCCTAAATAATTAATGCAAATAGACTTCCAGGGTTGTGAATTTTGATGAGATCATACTCTCAAATATGAATTATTTGTTTTAGGATATTTTCACTGCTAATCCACAGGTTTTTGTGTCGATTCATGTAAATCTTTCTTGTCTTATTGTAGCATGGAGAAGGAGAGCTTGAAATTTAAGTTTTTGAACAAATGAGAAGTGAGCAAGTGCCAAAAAACAATGGAAAGGTAGATTAGGTTAAAACTCTTCTGCAAAGCTATAAGGCAATTTTGATGGAGTTTGCAGTGTAATAGAACATGGATCTGCAGTGCTGGGAATTCTCATAGCATGAACAATTTCTTTATGTTACTGTAATATTTCAGTTCCAACTGTATGCTCAATTAAAGGAAATTCAGTGCAAACACAAAATACAGGACTGTGAGAGATTTACAAAAAAGATCACGTTTTCCCCCTTCTCTTGGGAAGGGAGGAGGGGAAAAGGAGTGCATTTTTGTGGGATGATGCATTCCATCTTTTCATCCATATAGTTTGTGGAATTGCTCCAGCTTCCCTAGTGTTGCACAAAAGCACACAGTAATACACTTGTGCAGCTCTGGGGTCTGAGAAGAAAATGAACCCTGCTGATGCCAGCACCCTATCATGCAACATATCCTGTGAGCTCAACACTGCACATTCACTTTGCTTCCTTCCTGGGCATTCAGGCGCAAGTGAACTCAAAACAAATGCCATCAGTAGAATCCAAAGTGTTCTAAAAGGCTTAATATAAATTCCTTGCCTCTGATGCTGTTATTCAGTTGAACTCTGAGAATTTATATGTATATCTATTACCATTTATTTTTTTTCTCTTACACTGAAGATGGGGGCACAAGGTTATTTTCCATGAGCCCTTTTTTTAGTACTCATCTCTTTTTTTGCAGGCAGAGATTGTTGGAGGAGTGTTACTTTATGTGCTTTGAGTTTTCTCTTTAGTAAGCCAGCATACATCTCTTTGTGTCTTGTAATATCAAATGCAGTACTAGTGAAGTACCTGATTTTACAAGACACTGCCTTCATATTTGAGGGCAGGATCAAGCCTTCCCTTGATGACTGAGGACAGAAGCTCACTGCTTATTCATGCTGCTGTACCTAACTGTGAACAGGAGCTAGAAGTTTAGGTTCTCTTATGCCACAGGCTATGT
Source organism: Forpus xanthops (assembly GCA_032466535.1). Lineage (NCBI taxonomy): Eukaryota > Metazoa > Chordata > Aves > Psittaciformes > Psittacidae > Forpus > Forpus xanthops. Next base: position 14,090 of record JASSUY010008614.1, read on the forward strand.
ACTATATGCTAATCCCATCCTGTCAAGCTACTTGAGTCCGTTTTTTAGTAAGTTGATAACTGTTGTTTTGGAAAGTTCACCCTTAAAACTTCTCTTCACATGTTACACATGCGTGTGTACTCAGAAATGCAAACACATGTGGAGTATCTTTTAACTAATACAATATTGTACCACGTCAGCTGTTTCATGTGTCAGCGAAACATGTGCCTGTGTCACTTAGGTGCCTGTGCTCATGCAATTTGCCTATGCGAAATTATTTCCATAGGAAGGCCAAAGATACATATTAAAGGGAGACTTTGCTTTGGAGAGGCTTTTCTTTTTAATGTATGTGCTTTCCACCATTAACCATGTTAAGAGCAACCTTGTATATCTGTTAAGTGTGAAAATCTTCCACTCATTTAGTGTCCCCTACTGGACAGGAACAGCTAGTTGAAGCAAGGTTTGAGCCAACATGTATTTGTGTTCTCGTTTACTAGCACAAATTAAGAATTATGAGAAAATAGGAGCACATATTTCAATTTTCTACCTATTCCAGAGATAGCTTAGCTAGATTAAATTTTTATCCTGATGAAAGAGAGCAGTTTATGAAGACCTTGGCTACGGTGGAATGGAAAAATAGTACTTTAGATTGAATCTAAATGCAACCTCTTTTTTATTCCCCTCACACTGCCACCCCCCCCACTTTGAAAAATGTCATCCCTTTTACCTTGCATGCAGATTCTTCAGAAAACAAAAGGCATCTGATTTCTCTTGTTGGTGCCATTATCTGAGAAGCAGGAAATTCTATTTTTATTTAAGGATAGAGGCATGCAAAAATAAGTGTAGTCTGTCTATTGTAAGTTAAATAAATAAGTGATGGATAGCTGCAGTAAGGAAAGAAATCATGTCCTTTGTTAAAGAAAATGTGAACATTTGCTTTCCTCAGTCCAATTCATACAATGTGAACTCTGAAAGATTTCAGATCTGGGAGAAAGCCATTTTTTCAGTTGTAAGATGTGCAGAAGTGTTGCAGAAAACATGCTTCATTAATGTGTTTTCAGAGAAGTAAATAATTAGAACTTTTTTCAGGTACCAGGTGGTTTTATGTGTTGAACGCTGTAAACTGCAACACTGTAATCTATGTTACTGTAGCTATGCAAGTGTGGGAAATTGTCAAAGGTCATGTATGAAAAGTCCTTTTTCATATGATACTGACATTAGTTTTGCCTACTAGGAAATACTGAGTTAGAAGTTCAGGACCTGTATTTAAGGCTACAGGCATCCAGAAAACTTATGTCTTAGAGTGATTCTTAATCTGACTATAACTGAGTTCTGGGACCTAGCTTCTTTCTGTTCTGGAGGAATCCCTTTCCCCCCAGCCATAATATTCATGGTTGGTAGGTGCAGCATGTGATGGGGTTTGAAGCAGCAGGTCCCAGATCCGTCCTATGTACTCCCTCTCCTCTTCTCCAACAGAGATGAAGCCCTCATTGGGAAGGGGCAAGGGACCAGAGCATTGCCTCAGCAAGGGTTAGGCGGCAAAGATGTAGGCCTTTTTGCTTTGCTCCCTCCCTTTCTTTGAGAAGAGAAAATAGGCCACCAATTTAGTGGGAACTGAGACTGGCCAGGCAGCAGTATCAGCTTTGTCTGCTCTGTGGCTGCCTGCCATTTCCCAGACCATCAACAGCCCTCTCTTACTGTTTTCCCTGGCTGCATAAAGAGAACATTGTGTCTCTTAGTAGCTCTGGCTCATACCCTGCCCTCTGTGTGAGAAAAGGAAATGTTCCCTCTGTTCATGACTTAGCAACGGTTGACAAAAATGATGTCATATCCATGGCAGCAGAAAGAAAGACTGCTTTTTTAGACAGATTTTACACACCATACTGTTCCATGGAGGGCTGAACAAAGAACATGTATTGTAATGCTCTATTTAAAACAGAATACCAGCTTATTTTTTCAGGGTGGAAAAAAAATGGGGATTATTCATGACTATGTTTGAGAGTCCCATTTAGTCACACTATAGCATGGAATATATGGGATTATTTCTCTCTAGTTTTGCATCAATTTATTGTTTGCTACAGCCCCTCTGTAACAAGCATATACGCTAGCATGCCTTCCTTTACTCTCTTTCTTTATTGCTATAAGTATAGGTCCATATTAAGTAAAAGAATATTGCAAATTGTGCATGAAATGTTGCAGACTATCACACAACTGCAGCATTTTACTGTCATGATCCCTCACTCTATATTTTAATAATAGGGTGTTACTAACATATCGATAGGGACTTCAGTGAATTGAGCATCAAAATGTGATCTTTTCTTGGCTTGTATTTTTGTCTCTGTTCAAATATGCTACACAGTATCAGTGCTCGTGGGTAAATTGATAGTTTTGGAAAAAGCCTCTTCAGGAAGTGTGTGTTTATGTCTGGGCTTAAGACTGAAGGAGAAAAAGGGAGAACCTGAAAATTTGGGATGTCCTATTGTTAAGCCAAGGACCCTAACCTCCACTTGGGAGTTGAGGACACAGGTAAACCTGGTATGAATCAAATTAAGGCCCCTCTCCTAGTTTTGTGGCAAGTGATGCTGTATGATTGTCAGTGGGTAGTTATTAAAACTTTGAGAGATTTATGATGAAAATATGCACATTTAGTATCCCACTCCTTCTCCATTCTGTTGGCCTTTCCCTGGATAACAAAGGATAACCTTCTTTGCTTAACAGCAAAATCTAGAAACTCATATGGTGATGGGTCCCTGGATATGTGAAGTGCTCTGATGCTGGGCATCCTTCACTGACTCGGAACGCTAAGTGCCTCCTAGCATAGATTCAGTCCAGAGTGCAAACTAATGTGCTGCATGTATAAATGCCAACCCTGAACTGAAAATAATTTCCTTTGAAAGGTTTTCCTGCTTTCTTTGCATATCATATTTTTGTCATGTCTGTTCTCATTTCTTGTTCATTATAGATGATGAACACTGTTGTCACTGGGGATTCCCATGCCATGTCCCCAGATGCAAGGTATCTAGGTTATTGGCAGATGTCAGACATTGTGTTTGTGACTGTCATGCTCACTACTTCCTCATTAACTTACTCTATGAAAGTGAAATATTGCAAGATTGTAATTGTTTTCCAAAGTCATTCTTTTGGGGATAAAATGAAATAGGATAATGTAGCTTTAAACTGAAATGGGAGCTTTCAGTGAGCTTCTCTGAAGAATGTAGTAATAATCTGTTAGCTGCTTGTCCAGTCTTGCTGTCCTTTGTACAACAAGGCATGGCTTTGTTTTGTGGGTGGTTCAAGTATTTCTAAGAGCAGTTTATTTTGAAGTCCACCTAGCACAAGGTAGTGACATTTAGATTCTGATAAACATATACAGGTGTAGTCAAACAGTATCAGCTGGGTGTTGGCATGCTATTGTCTTGAGGTGTTGGATCTTGGTATCTAACCTTTTTTTAGACTTCATGAGTCCCAGCTTCCTACAGCTGCATCATTCAGCTCTGCTTTATGTGAAATTTTGTATCCTCCCACGCAGATCTTCATATTTTTACTTCCTCACTGGTCCCAGTATATACACAACCTTTATTTTTATGTTTCTACTCCTTACTACCAAATACAGCACCAAATCAGATGCCTATTGACTCACTCTTCCTTCTGGTTTTCTCTCCCATTCTGTTTTGGATGCTGTAATAAATTCCTTGCTTATTAACATTTGCATCATTATTGTTCACTTGTGCTATGTCACTTGTTTTCTTTGACTTTATCATGATCTCTGTTTTGCATTCACATTTCCTTTCTTTTCATGATGACTTACTATGATTAGGATGTAAACTCTGTGGGATAAGAAGCCTTTTTAAAAATTGTGAAAGTAGTATGAAGAGCTATGCTACTTCAAAAATATTTTTCTAGCGAGCTCATGTGCTTGAGTCTGTCAGAGAGCACAGTATACTTTCTGTCCTCTTGACCATAATGGTTTCCCTGCTCCAGATTTGTTGTAGAAGTTCTCTACAGTGTACAAGGTACCATGTCAGTTGCTTGAAATTGCAAGTTAGCGTGAGTGTCAGCAGCTTGTACTCAAACTTTAGTTTGTTTATACAGCGCTGTGATATGACTATTCTGAGCAATGTTGCTGGTGGTTAATTGACCATCTTACTTGGCATGTATGTTGTACACCTTCACAAGGGATGCCAAGAAAGATATGCTGAAGGAGAGTTCATCATGTATTTATTTTAAGGAGTGGCCTCTGAAACTCTAAATTCAGGGGAAAAGAAACCAATTTACTTTGATTGCTAACCTGCATTCACTTATAAATTATTTTTTTAAAAGGAGATCTACAGCATTGTCATGATTTAAGTGCAGCAGTAAATCTGCCATGATGTCATTAGCTCATCCCCCCTCCCCCCTTCCTGCCCCCACTCCTGGATTGATGGGGAGGAGAATCGAAAGAATCTAACTCCCATAGGTTGAGGTAAGAACAATCCAGTAACTAAGGTATAACAAATATCATTGCTGCTACCACCAATAATAATAGTGACAAGGGAAGTAACAAGGGAAGAGAATACAACCACTCACCACCCATGACCGATACCCAGCCCAACCCAGCAGTGAACTAACTCTTCCAGGTCCCTACCCCGAGTTTTTTACATCTTGGGCATGACGTGCTGTGGTATGGAATACCTCTTTGGTTAGTTTGGGTCAGGTGTCCTGTCTCTGCTTCTTCCTGGCTTCCCCTCCTCCCTGGCAGAGCATGAGACTCAGAAAGTCCTTGGTCAGGGTAAACATTACTGAGCAACAACTAGAACCATCAGTGTTATCAGTGCTGTTCCCAGGCCAAAAGTCAAAAACGCAGCACTGTGCCAGCTACTTAAGAAGGAGAAAAAATGACTGCTAGTGCTAAACCCTGACGTGCATCCTAACTTCGTGTGTGTCTGTCATTTGAGTTACTGATAGACTGGTTAGTTGGACTTCATAGTGACATAACTTTGAAACCCTTCAGTAATTTTCCAGTTTGTTTTCTTGAAGGAACCAAGGCTCTGCTTATTGCCAAGCACATCAAAATGCTGTTGCATGTGGCTCTGAGTTTACTTAAACCTGCTGTTAAGCAATTTGTTTCCTTATGATTTGCTTGCTGTGTCCAGGACCTTTCAGTTTTTTTTCAGAAAGTTCACAAGATTAACAGAATTCCCTCACTTGCAGAACAGACTAACACCCAATGCTTAATGCTTGTGATTTCAGTACTGGACGAAGTATGGTGTATTACCAATGCTTTCTGGATTGCTGCTATTGTTTTTCCCAGATCAGACCAATATTTCAAAACTGAGCTTGCCAGTAGCTTTGGCACTCTTTTGTCCTGGCACCTGATGTCTGTACTGCTAAGTGCTTGGTACCTTGGCTACACTTTTAATATCTATAAATATCTGGACCAGTAGTATCAAAACAACAAATTAATGATTTGTGGTAGTTTTTCTGAGAAGAGGAAGAGTAGCATTTAATGAAATCATCTGATTACCAATACTGTTAAAACAGCTGTGGTTTTTGCTGTTAAAATCAGGTGTAGAATCTATGTATAACTCAAAGGCTCACATCAGTCATAAGAAATCATGTAAGCTTAAATAAAAGGCCATCAAATGTCTTATTTTAGTTTGTGTTTGTGATTGATACACTATGACATTAAAGTGAGCAGGTGTTGACCTACTCACGGGAGCAGTACTAGTTTCTACCTAGACATAGTTATTAGGTGGCTTCATGAAAAAATAGAAATTATGTTGAGAAACATAGGTTGCTGTTTTTAAGAAGTAAATGTTTGAGCCTCGGCGCTCAGAGAGTCAGCTCTGTGGGAAGCCAAATTCTGTAAACTTAGTATCTGGAAGAAGAAAAAAGCTCAAGTAGTGTTTCCGGTTGTGTTCAGCTTGCATGGCTCTGAAGTCCTTGGATAAGTTTGACATCACATGGGCACAAAGCTATTTGTTGTGATTTAACCTCAGCCAACAACTAAGCACAACACAACCGCTTGCTCAGTCCCCCCTCCCCAGTGCAATGGGGTAACAGGATTAGAACGGTAAAAATAGAAAACCCGTGGGTTGAGATAAGAAAAGTTTAATAATTGGAATAAAATAATAATAATAAATTGTAATGAAAAGGAAAATAACAAAAATAAAACTGAAGACAGACAAATGTTGTAATCGTTCATCACTAACCAATTCCTGCCTAGCCAGTCCCCAGGCACAGGCCCCTACTCCAGCCTTCCCCCTAGTTTTATTGCTAAGCATGATGCCTATGGTATGAAATATCCCTTTGGTCAGTTGGGGTCCCTGCTGTATCCCCTCCCAGATTCCTGTGCACCCCCATGCTGCTCACTGTTGGAGCAGTGTGAGGTGCTCTGTGTGAGCACTGTGAGCAGTAACTGAAACATCCATGTATTATTGACAGTTTCCAGCACAAATCCAAAGCATAGTCCCACACTAGCTATTGTGAAGAGAATTAGCTCTCGCCCAGCCAAAATGATCACACTGTTATAAGCAATGCCTAAGTTCTTGCTGAAATTCTCAGCCAGCAATAGTCAGCTGTCTTGGTTTTGTATTTGTTATTATTCTGTCCAAGTTATCCTAGAATTAATAGTTAAAATGTTAATTGACATAAATTTGTGCCATTACAAGGTGCTTTTTGGGAGAGGTTCCTCCTGAGCTCTCTGGCTAATGCTACATAGTTTCACTCAGAAATACTTGTCTGAGTAAAATAGTTAATTTTAGACAAAGGTGAAAACTGTCCTTTATTTTCTTGAACAGGAGGATATATTACATTTTGAGATCCTCTGCAGCTCTCCATTTTTATGCATGTGGCTACAATATTGTTTCTGCTAGCCATTCACTACACACAGAAGAGGTTTATTTCTCTTTTGCGATTCATTTGCATTCATAGTACTGCTTTACTTTATAAGTTATTAGGTGCAGATTGTATATGTATTATACATGCGTATTCTATGTACTTCTGCATTTGTATTCCCCACATGATCGCTAGAGACTTGGCAGCACTATGAGACTACTATTCTATAATATAATACACTGTTATCAGTGTTAACACTTGCTGGCTGATATTTATTATTCCTGGGACAGGGTGAGTAGGTTAGGGATTTCCTGCGGTAAATGTGAATACTTGCATGTACTTCATAGTGATCTGTAGACGTTCAGCAAGGTGGAGTCATTCCTACATCAAGAATATAGGGTTATCTTTTTGTCCTATAAAGTCAGGATCCTTGTAATTTTCCTCGAGGGATTCTTAACATATTCCATTTTATCTCTACCACAGTGTATGTAGAATTGCATATCTGAACATGTTTCTTGTGACTCCATTTGGAGGAGAAAGGCAAAAAGAAGAAAAATTTTGTGGGACAAAAATGTTTGACTACGAGAGGAGATTCCTTTACGTGGAGAAAAAATCAAGTGAGCCATTCTGCATTAATTAATGTAAAGATACCTTCATCTCACTTTGTAAAAGCAGTCCCATCTATAGAGTATGACATGAGTAAAAGCATGCTACCTATATGCTATAAATGTGTTGATACAGTTTTATCTATAATCAATCAGTTGATACCATTCTGTTTACTAACATAGACTAAGATTAGGATTAAAACTAGAGAGTGGAAATATCTATCCCTTGTCAAAGGGGAAGGATTAAATGAACTGATGGATCAGTACAGCTCTTCTGTATCTTTTATTTGTTGGATCCTTGTATGACTGGTAGTAAACAAGAGTGTGTAAAAAAAATAAAAAGCTGGAAGCACATTGCCCATCTTAGGTTCTTCAATTTATTTATATGCTCATGAATCTATGCCTAGGATACATTACAAATAAAGTTGTTATTCTTTTATTATGCTAAATAAGCTCAGTTGTTCATGCAAGCTAAGTAAAAAACTAGACTCAAGCTATAGTGCCATAATAATTTTGCAGAACATAATTTTTAAGTACTTTTTTCCTAATTCTGTCTTTTCTCATAAACATCAGAAAGAACTCTGCCAAAACTGTCAGGTTTGGTGCAATTCATATCTACCTTGTAGCTGAAAACCAATTGCCACTTTCAGAAACACGGTTCCTGCATTTGGAGTAACAGTAGGGGAAATACCTACTTTTTTGCCTCAGGCTTCACAGAAATAGAGATCTGTGCTCCTTTATCCCAGATAAACACTCAAGTATAAGGAAGATCTAAGCACCTACTTAGTAGACATGATCACAGTAAGAAATAAATCAGCCGCAGGTGTATGCTTATTTCTACCAATTAATAGGTAATAGGGCATAGTATCTTTTTCCAGGTGTATTTTCTATTTTATTTAATTGTAAGGCTTCCAATACTGCTGGTAAAATAGATTTCTAAGGAAGAAAAATATTAATATTCTTACTTTACTAATGGGGAACTGAACCATAAAGTCTTTGGCTCGCCCAGGGTCACATAGGAAGCTGAGTAAATGTCCCACAGGGTATTTTTGTAATTCCCAAATCCAAAATCACTATTTTATGGCCCCTGAATTATTCATTTCCCATTGAAAATAATTACCACAGAGAACTTATGCTTGTCCAAGAATGTGACCAGATAATATACAAGCATGTTGCAGTAAGGCTGTTTTGAGGCTTATCTAAGAATTTCTTTAAAACCAGCTAACATTATTTCATGTGTTAAATTTATGTATATATTATGCACTGGCCTTTGTTATTTCCATATATTGCATGTGAAGTAGGAACACAAAAAAAGGAATAATGAATATGTGCACCTCATCAAAGAGTGCAAATCATAGTCTTACTTACGAAAAAATGTCTTGAGTGGGAAATTACAGTGTTTCAACAGCAACCCAAACAAGCCTGAGTCTGAGGGAAATGTGTCTTTCATCTCTAACACTAAAATTGCAAGCTTTTTGCTGAAGTGTGTTGGTAGTAATAGATGAAAAGGTAGTTCTGTGACTGAGGGAACAACAGTTTTACCACATAAATTACTAATGAATGTTTCTCTGGTATATATGACCAATATGTGCTCTTAGCTCAGAGCAGTAGAGGTGCTTTGCTTAACTTTTTTGAGTGTGTCCAGCGCCGTTCTGTGGAGACTGATGTGCAGGCTGTTATCATAGATCAGCTCTCACAGCTGATGGTAGCATGTCTAGATGTACTAACTTTGTGATATATTTGAAGTCTTATACAGTAAGGGACATTTACATTGCCAAATAGTAAATAAATATGGAAATATAATAGGTTGTGAAATTTTTGGGGTAATCTTTCATTTCATGGTGGTCTATGCAGGTGCTTACATCATAATAGAATCATAGAATCATAGAATAGTTAGAGTTGGAAAGGACCTTAAGATCATCTAGTTCCAACTCCCCTGCCAGGGGCAAGGGACACCTCCAACTAAAGCGTTGTTATGGTTGACAGTTCAGGAAATCTGATGTAAACTGAAACAGGTATAACATACTGTGAGGGTGAAAGGGATAGTGGGAGAGGAGTCAAAGGAATTTGGTTCTTTTAACCTAGAAAAATGAAGACCTGAGAAGGGGATGTAACTGCTGCCTAGAACTATCACAGAGATTATAAATATTAGAGCATGAGAAGAGCTAAAGTGATATGTTCACATAAAACCAAATGGCTATAAACTGCCCAAAGATCAGTTTAGGATGGGAAATATAACTTTTCTAACTATTGAAAGCTGCTGTTCTAGAGCAAATTTTGTGGAGGTTAACAGCCTTAACACTTTTATGGTAGAGCCTGATAAATTTCACATAGGGATTGTAAGAAGTAGCTGCCTATAGAAGTAAATATCCATACTTGGTGACTTAAGAAGTGCATTTCTGTGATATGGCTCAACTTTTGGTTTTATTTTTATTTATTTTACTAGTTTCTTTTTTTTTTTTCCCCGTTAAGTCAAAAAATACAGGGAAAACAGATAAGAATTTATAGAAGCCAATAGTTAGATTTATGAATTCTGTTTTAGAAGAGATGAAGCAGTAAGTTCTCCTGGCTTACTGGATGTTATTTTTAATTTTTTTGTTGTTGTTGTTATTAGTAAAAAAGGTTACTCCTCTAAATAAAACAATATATCTATATATTAACAAAGCATAAACAAAATATACTGTATTATTAAAATATTAATAGGCTGGTACCAAATGAATAAAATATTAAACCAGTTTTATATCCTGCTTTTCATCAAGTTAATGATATTATCTGTGATAAAATAGTAGTGAAGATGGGTCAAAGACAAAATATTTGGACCTCGCTGTTCAGAGCTTGGAGATCTGAACTTTGTGCCTCCAGTTCATTTTTTAGAAAACAGTTCTTAGAGCTACTATGTCCTAGTTTCAGCTGCAGGGTTATTTTTTTCTTCCTAGTAGTTGCTGTGTTTTGGCTTCAGCCTGAGAACAACGCTAATAACACATCAATGGTTTTAGTTGTTGCTTAGTACTTACTCCAATCAAACACTTTTCAGTCTCATGCTCTTCCAGTGAGGAGGGGCAAAAGAAGCTGGGAGGGAGCAAAAACACATGACCCAAACTAGCCAAAGGGGTATTGCATACCACAGCTTGTCATGGCCAGTATATAGACTGGAGAGAATTACCTGGAAGGGACTAATCACTGCTTGGTCAGGCTGAGTATCAGTCAGCAGGTCATGAGCAATTTTATTGTGCATCACTTGTGTTTTCTGAGCTTTCATTTCTTCTCTTGTTATTTCCCATTGTTGTTATTGTTGTTGTTATTGTTAGTATTCTTTCTTCTATCACCATATTTTATTTTAGTTATTAAACTGTTCTTATCTACATCTGTGGGGTTTACATTCTTTCGATTCTCCTCCCCATCCTACCTTGGGGTAGTGGGGGGAAGGAGGAGAGTGAGCAAACGGCTGCATGGTGCCGAGTTCCTGGCTGGATCTAAACCATGATATACTATTATCTAGAAATCCATTCTTTGTGCTGGTAATTATCATATTATTCTGATGAATTTAACCATTTTCAATTGCTGTACAAAGAAATTTGTGTTCTAACATAAATCCTCAAATGCGAATAAAATTTCTCAAATCACTTCTTTAATGTGACTATGCTATTTTGTATTGGGAAGAATCAAACTATTACATATACTTAATTCATAGTATAAAAGTATTAGATCAAAATTCTCCTTTTATTTACACTCATGTAACTCCACTAAATTAGTTACTAAGCAGAGTAATATTTAGAGTGGTGCTCAGGGACTTCGTTGCATAAATCCTGTTAATGTTAATTCCTAGGCACAGTGCTGAAAATGTACCCTTAAGTGTCTGCCAGACCAGCAATTCTCATAAAAACTTATAAGCCAATTTCATTTTTAAGTAGCGGTCTAACACAGTGCAAATGCAAAGTTATTAAATATTAATGCTTTAAGATATCAGTCCTAGACTTTTTATCTAGAAAGTAATTGTTGCCAATACATCTTCCATTGAATGCTCTCTACCTCTTATTTCAGGTGTTAGGTTTTTTTTGAACATAAGCTTATCTTTTCTGTTGATTTAACATATCTATCATGCTTCTTTTCTCAGAACTTTTTCTTACTTCATTATTTTTGAAAATGTAAAGAAAAATTTTGCACAAATTCCGTCTTTAATTGGCATCTTAAGCTATATTAATGATAAATCTTTTATTGTTAATATTATTGTAAATATTTTCTTCTGATTTCCACACTTTTGAGAAATGGACAGTGTGTCAGAATATATCCCTTTTTTTTGTGATAAATGTCAAACTGTAATTATTTGTTATCCTTTAGAGCATGTTAAGCCAACAGATATGTAGCAATAAAATGTCTCAAAGCTTAGGTAAGGAAATAATTACCACAGTAATTGCGTATTTGCAAAAGAAAAACCAAAAAAAAACCAAGAAAACAAAAACCAAAACCAAACAAACAAAAAAAAACACCTACAAACACACAAAAAAAACCCCAGCAGATACTACTGATTTATATTGAGAATTTCCAAGGAGGAAGCCACAGTAAATGCTTCCGCTCAAGAAGAAGAGAGTTATCAATTCTGCTTGCAGCTGCAGGAGTGTAATTGCATTGAAGTTTAGAAAGTGCAGGTAGAAAGATCTTTAAAAAATAAACAGATCCCTAAGTTTTGTCTGGACACAGTGAACGTAATTTTACAGTTTATCCTAAATGAGCTTTATCAATGCTAAGGCTGATTCAGCCCTACTATATGCTACCTTGCTACCTTTGAAATTATATGAATGCCATTTGGTCATGTGTAGCAACATGTGTGCATTGTAACCTCACAGGTACTGTGGAATGGTTTAACAGTGGTTTATCTAATGTGGGGCCAAGGTACCTGCTGGCCTACAGCCCAAGCTGCTGCAGCAGCAGTGCCTAGGTAAAAGCAGCCCCCCCTGAACCATGCCAGGATGGCCTCCAGCATCTCACTGCTGCTGCTGCCACTGCAGCCCTTCCCTGAGGGCCTCCCACTCTGGGGAAGAGCTTCATTTTCAGCAGAAAGCATGTTTTTAGAGGGTGCTGCTGGTTTTTCTCCAAAAATAGTGATTTCTCCCTTAAGCCACAATTTTCACACTTAAGAATTCAGGGGAAGGAGGCAGTGTTTCTCTGAACCGCAGGCTGACACTTCTGACAGGAGTGGCTTGAGAAGCCTGTAAATAAACAAAGACTTCTTGGCACATCTGGATCCCCTGCCAAGACTTCCCATTTAAGCATTTTGAATCTGTTTTTCAAAGAGAGATGATCCCGTGATTAACCAGACTCTGCTAGACAAGTGTTATAGTACATTTCTACTCCTGGTCTGGTTTGTTTTCTAATGTAAAGCTTATTTTCAAGTTTTCTGACATCATCTGCTTACTAAAACAACTATTTATGTATTTATTTTTTGCCATTAGTCTTTTGGAATGATGTCTGGCATCACAGCCAAACCCCTTGCTGCACAGCATGGCTTGAAAGGATCTAGCTGAGAAGCTTTGCAGACTCTTAACATTGATATACAATAGGTTTTTGGGAGCAGTTTTGAAGGAAAAAGGAAGCTAATGTGCTAAAATGTTTCAGAAAGGAGAAACCGGAAAACTCTGGTAACTGAAGGCCTGTCATTTTGCTTTCAGGCTCAAGTAGCGAAGAGGTAGAGAAGGATAATGTTAAAAACAACTAAAAATGAATTGTTGAAAATATGTGCTTCAAAACTAATATTTATAATTGTCATGAAATTACAAGTTTTGTTAGAAAATGAATGATATTAAAATAGCAGGCTTCTGAAAGCCTTTTTTCACAACTTAGTAAGGCAACATATCTTGGTGCACTAGGAGAGCTCCAGAAGCACTAGAAGTGTATGGCATGGGTTTTGGTTATGTGAAAGATCAATGTCAAATGAGGAATTTCTGTTAAGATAATAGATTATAATAGAAATATGAGGTTTAATGGTAATACATTCTTGGTTGCATTTAATTTTTATAAAGCAAGCAGTTGCAGAAGAAATAAAGTTTAAGTAGTTGTCAACAATGGAGAGAAAACATTATTGATAAAGGACAACCTGGCTAAGTTGACAAATTGAGAAAAGAAAATCTGGGCATTTTATTAGGAAAATATATCTGGAAAAGGAACCTGTATCATATTTACAGAATATATGAATCCAATCCTCAATAGCAGCTAGTCTAAAAAAGATTAACAGATTTACAGAATTACCTAGATTTAACAGGTCACATTAAATAGTCAATCTGACATTGATCCCAGTGCAGTGTCATGGTGTGTACAGCTAAAATGATCCTGTATAATCAGATGGATACACATAAAGAAAAAAAATGCTATTACTCCCATTTTTGGCAGTGTGGTGAGAGCTTCTTCAGTGCTTTTGCAGACAGCTTCTGCAGTTCTGAATTCCATGCTTGAAATGAAGGGTTTAGTAAAGGGTCTCATAAATCACAAGAGGGATAATAGATATCACAGGAAAATAGTTTCATGGAATACAAAGAAATAAGTGGCCAGGTCATCTTGGTTTAGTAGTGAAAATTATAAATTATGATTTCATGAGAACTGTTGCATGTCTGGGAGACAGAACTTCGGCAGTAGCAAGTTTTCACAGTATTGGGCAGTGGTATTGAAGCAAATACAATATGTTTAACAGTGAAGGCAGATAAACACTGGATTGAGATAGCAAGGATTTTGATGGGTTCTTCGTCACAGGCATCTTTAAAATAAAAGCTAATTGTTTTCCTGAAGGACAAAAGTGTGTTTGAACAGGTTGAGGGTTGTTTTTCAGAAGGTATAACAAGCCGCATGTAGACAAAGGTTCTTTCTCATTTTCAGATATACCAATCAGCTAAACTAAATAATTTCTGATCTAAGTATTGCATATTACTAGAATCCTGATTTGCTTCATAGACTTTCTACAAGAAGCGTATTTATAATTCCCTAATTCTGAAAGATTGGGCACAAGTTCTAAAATGCTTTTTCTGCCTTTTCTTCTTGAAAGAAATTGTGTTTTCTGTTCTTGCTTTCCAATTAAGTATGGAGAGGGGAAATTACTTTCCCCGTGAAGTACGTTCCCCTTATTCTCAGGCATGTTTCCTATCACTGCTGGGTCTCAGCACCCCAGTTCCAAAGGGTAGCAGTTAAATGCTGGTTCACTAATAAAATAGAATCATAGAATAAAGGTTGGAAAGGACCTTAAGATCATCTTGTTCCAACGTCCTTGCCATGGGCAGGGACACCTCACACTAAACCATGCCACTCAAGGCTCTGTCCAACTCGGCCTTGAACACTGCCAATGATGAAGCATTCACAATTTCCATAGGCAACCCATTCCAGTACCTCAGCACCCTTACAGCAAAGAATTTCTTCCTCACATCCAGTCTAAACTTCCCCTGTTTAAGTTTGAACCCATTACCCCTTGTCCTCTCGCTACAGTCCCTAATGAAGAGTCCTTCCCCAGCATCCTTATAGGCCCCCTTCAGATACTGGAAGGCTGCTCTGAGGTCTCCACACAGCCTTCTCCAGGCTGAACAGCCCCAACTCTCTCATCGTGTCTTCATAGGGGAGGTGCTCCAGTCCCCTGATTATCCTTTTGGCCTTCCTCTGATATTCTTGCTATTCTTGCTATTTTTGTAGAAAGTCTTGTCCCTTAAAGGAGTAAGGCATTTATGTGTTTTTACTCAGCATATTTCATATAAAAGTAATTAATTGCAGGGAAGATGTGTACACATTTGAGAGTTCAGTTGAATAAAGACGTGCTATTTTATGTAATATGTGGCAGAAAATAATGGACAAGATTAACAAATGAAACTTTTTTACTTTTCTTACCCATTAAAGTAAAAAAAAAAGAAACATAAGGGGATAATATATATGGGCCAGTTCAGAAAATTACCGTAATTGATGAAAAATTAAGAAATATTTCTTAATTGGCCAAGCATTTATCCCTGCATGATATTGAATAAAAACTCCACGTAGCTTACCTCGTGGAAGTTAATCTCTTCTGTGTACAAGGAAATTTGTGTGATCAATTTGTCTCATTCTGGTAATTGTTAGACATAGTCACACTTATTTCTCATTCGATGAGTTCTGCGTGGATCCCTTTACTAGCTTTTTTAATTTCTTCAGGTCATTGCCCACATACTAGCTTTAAGTAGTACTGCTTATGTTATCCTTCGGCTTTCCATGCATAACTGTTGGAAGATGCTAGCAATCTTTCACTGTGCTTTTATCCTTTCCTAAAGTAAACTACACAATTTGTAGAAACAGTATTTACCTGCCAAGGAGTTGTTATTGATCCCACTCAGTGCTTGCTAACTTTGGCACAAGTAGTAATCGTGCAGACTAAAATAGCACTCCTGAAGCATTTCCTCACTCTTTATAACCCCGAAAGTAGTACTTGCACAAAAGCAAAACTACCAACTCTTAATCATTTTGCTTCTTATACTTCTCACCCTGGCAGGTATAAGTTTATCAAAGTTTCTCTAAAATTCCTTGGTTTCAAGGAAATAGAAATTTAGTCTATCTGGACATTAAATTATAAATTCTGTTGATATGTATTTTAAAGTGAGCTTTAGATGTACCCAACTTTGATTGGTAATGTTTTAGAAGACACTTAGAATTGTCCCAAGGCAAAAATGTGTTTGTACTAGTTAAGAAGAAAAGCAAGATTTTTTTTTTCTTGCAGTGTATTTTATGTTATTCTATTCTGTACAAAAGCTATCAAGTTTGCATTTGCATCAGATGCTTCATGTGAGTTATCTGCCATAACATAGCTTTTTCTTATTTTATAAAACCCTTTCATTTTTCATTATAGGCACACACACACACACACACAGAGTAACATGGAATAAATTACTGAGGAGAAAAAAAACCCAACCAAACAACAAATCAACCTTAGAAAGCATTATGTAATCTTAAGAATCTTAACAGTTCTGTGGTTTGGGCTACAGTCTCACTCTACAGGCAGAATTTGGCATTTCTTGGTTTAAACGGAAAGATAAGTCTTACCTCTTCAAAAATACTGTTTATGGAATCTTTCCCTTTCTGCTAGCATCTCAAACTTGGGCCGTAATTCTATTGTCACTGATGTTCTGGTTTTCTCACATTTTTCTTCATAATTTCTCTTTTTTATCATTATTACTAACACATAGCAATATTTCTTCTCAACTTAATAGCTTTCAAATAAGGCCTGTTTTGTTCCCTTCTGGGCCAATCTTCTAATTTATCCTTTCTCTCCTATAAGAGAATACTTTGTATCAAAGAGTTCCTGGAAAAGTACTTAGATAATAAAGAAGGTAAAAACATTTGATAAATTACAGACAATGCTTTTTCCAACCAGTGTAAATTTACACTTTACTGAAAAATATTTCATTATAAATTTTAAAGTACAGTTCTTATATCTATATATTAATCTCTGTGAGTCTCAAAGAAACCACTCATGCATTCATATTGGCCAGGTTGTAGTATAATTAGCCATTTAGAATATTTCAGACATAAAACTTAAATCATGGTTTAGAAATGGAAACTTGTTTCTAAACAGGGTGTTTTAGTGGATTTTGTTGGAGTTTATTTAATGACCCTTATCCTTGTTGATAACACTTTGGTTTGAATAGTGAAAAAAGGAAGAGGGAGGGAAGAGCAAACTTTGCAAGCACATAGACCATACAGTGGAAGAGTGTACTTCAGGTTGAAAATTACAGACATTCACTTTATTATTTCCCTAGCTGATATTTAATTGAAGTGTACATGCAATTCTCAATTTAAAGGTCATGTAAGACTGAGGGGTTTATAGGTAGTGGACTACTGAAATATGTTTTAGAGTAATTGTTTACTGATGTGACTGATTAGAAAATGATACATTTTGAATTGGCCATTCACATATGTGTATGTTGGACTCTTTCTAGGTCTTAGAGGGATTAAGCATACCAAAGGTATAAACCAAGCAGTGAGGTGTGTCACAAAAGGACCTCTTTCTGTAACAAAATTCTTGGCATGTAGGTAGCTTCCTGTCTACAGCTTCTATGCAAATGCCAAGTTAATTGTTAAAGCAAGTTAAATGTCAGTAGAGTGTCCAGGATAAAATTCCTGCTTTCCAGTTCTCCTGATACCCTACTGTAAGGTCCTTCGTATCTCTATGGCTTAATATACACCAAAGCAAATATTTTACTGAAACCACAAGTCCTGCTCAAGTTGTTCTTTATGAAAGTAATTAGATCTGGCCTCTATGGTGAGAGTTTTGTACAGAGTAAAACAACTCTCCCTGCATACTAGGGTTAATTCTTAGTCTTTTTTACATCCCATAGGAAACCCAGATCACGCTTTATCCTGCTAAATACCATGTGATACATTATCAGTGGAATTGCAACTACTTATGAAATGCTTTAGTCTATTAATTCTGAATTCTCTGGCTTCTGGGAGATCCTAGCTTTCTTCCCTTTTTCCTTGTCACAGTGCTATTTACAAAGCTGTGTGCATGTGTAAGGTATGCTTCTGCCACCACTGACTGTTAATAGGAATTGTGTATCTGATGCCCTAAGACACCTCATGAACTCATTTAGGACAGGTTTCCGCCATTCTCTGGAGAAGTTAAACCTCCTTTTCTCTAGAATAGCAATGTAAGCTGACCAGAAGAATGGTCTCACAGATTCTAGACCTTATTCAAATGCATATTTAATTCTGAAATATCTAGCCAGTAAGGGAAAAAAGAAAGGGATGGGAAATATATTAAAATCAGGCTTGTAGCTAGCTGCTTAAAATTATCAGAGAAAGTGAAAACTCAGTCAGAACCATTAGTTCATTTGAGGTTGGATCCATATGTAATACCTTCTGATAGTAACTCAGAAGCAGCTCCACTGAAACTAGCATCATGAAACAATGTTTTCAAATGCATCCGCACAAAGGTGCAGATTTGGGTCTAATTTTCATTTGCATGCGTTCAGAAATGCCTGACTTCCAAATATTTTTGATAGGTTTACCTGTGCTCTAAGAAATAGAAGAATGTGCATGCAAGTCAGTCATAAGAGTTTGATGCTTAGTTTTCAAGTTCAACTGAAAAAAAAATCTTTTCTTTTCTGTGGTGCCTTTGAAGTCATGAATTGGCCAAAGCTCAGTAAAAGGTTTGCAAGCCTTAGGATACCTCTCATTGAATTTGATGTGATATTTTAAAAAAAGAAAATCAGGTGAAGTTCTGTTTTCTCTGGGGGCTCCTTGGAAACATTTCCTCAATACCTCAGCATGGTACATTTCACAGAGGTGTACCAAGAAATAGGGATATCTGATTCTTCCTCTAGAGTCTCAGGTTTTCATTGCAGGAGCAGTGAAATTACTGGAGTAGATTAGAAGAAAAGAGGCTTAGTCCTGATTTGACAGGTTGGAAAGAAGATAATTGTTGAATCCTGGAGGTTCAGGACTGAATGGCAAGATACCTCTGTTGCCCAGAGGCATAGTGAAAATGAGAAAGGCGTTATTTCTCCAATTATATGTATGTACTTTGTGACATTTTTATTTTGACCAAATGACCAAGAAGAATATTGGGATACAGGGGAAAGGTCTACAGCAGGGCCAGTATTTCTGATGTTTTGGTCTCCTAGCAGAGGCCAATGTACTGGGGTATTTCAAAGGCCTTTTTGTATGCTAGGTGATGTCCTAGACATAGTTGTCAGAAAAACAAATTGTTCTTTGCACTTCTGCTTGCAGCAGGAACAAGGATTTTAATATGTGCGTTCTATGACACTGCTGGCTCTCCATCTGTCCAAGGAACTGGCAGTCACAGCTAACACAGCTATTAGTTCATCACTGCATAATGAGGTCTTGCGCACGAATCACAAAGCTGCCAGTTCCCTCAATATGCAGGTCGTGTGTCATGCCAGGTGCAGAATTACTGGTGTAGTTGCCTCATTCCATAGTTTGTGTTATGAAGCATTCACATAGAGTCACTAAGGAGTATGAAACCCATGTGACACTGAACAAAAAATGCAGAGTTTGTGCATCACCCTATATACTGATTGCAGTCCAAACAATTAATGAAACAGTAGCATTACAGTGCAGTGTTTGTTGTGTTTTTAAGTACTAGTAAATACACTTTGTCTGCTACTAAACACAGCATTTTCTCTGTCAGCCCTGAAAATTAAATAGTTTGCGTCTGATATGAAAATAAATGTTGGTTGGCAGCATCTTTGCTGGTTTTTGCTGATGTATAAACTTCCTCATCCCATGTTGTTCTTGCCCCATCCATAAGATTCCTCTGATAGACTTTTGTGATCCTCATGTTTCTGTTTATGAAGAATCTCTGTCATGACATTTGCATATCATACTGCAAGAAAACTTCAGTCTCTCAGAATTTTTTTTCTTCTGTGTTATTTGAAGAGTAATCAGTAAGCAAATGTGGTGAGACTATTGAAATAGTGGGACTGTGAAAGAGATATTTATGTTATTCTGATTTTGCAGAGATTTTCTAAGGACACATAGGTAAATGATCTTATGGCAAAAAAAATTTAGCTACTGTTGTGTGATGATGCTCTCTGTAAATCTCTATTTTGATCAGTGACTAATGCAACTGTAAACCTGTAGCAGTGTTTTATTAAATAATTCTGAGAACAAATAATGAACATAAGGTAGTTCGTTCATTTGAACTGTGCTTCAGTAATGAGTTAAGAGCTGAAATCTAATAAAAATAGAATCTGAATAAGGTGGCTGTGGAACAATATAAAACTCATATGGAGCTGCTTTTGGATTGCAGAATTAAACTTTGCAAGTTTTTTTAATGTCCTTAAATGCATTTCACAATGGCAAATTCAGTTTAAAAGACACCTGGTAAAATTAGATTATTCTAATGCATAGACTGAATTTGTGCAGTTTTATGGGTAGAAGGAACTACTACAAGTTAAACAGTGTAGGGCATACATGTGCAATTAGCCATTGACTTCACATGCACGTTTCTTTTCACAACTTCTTTGGGAATGAACAGATTAGATCCTTTTTTATGAGGTAAATTGAGAATGCAAATATTATTTCTTTTACAATGCAGTCACAGGCAAGTAGCTCATTTACTGGCATAACGTTAATTAGTTATATTAACCACATTCATGAATGCACATTTTATCTTTGTGATATGTTCCTATAATTCTTTGTAGTACTGTAAAAATATATGTATAGTGCATAGTGCTAGACAAAGGATCTTATCACCATTCCTTACAATGCAACAAGAAATAATATTGGGCCATGTTTTAAAAACAGCTTTATAAGATACAGCTCCAAGTACAGAAACAGATATTTTCAAAAGCACTCAGCACCCAGCAGTTCCCACTGAGAACATGAGAGATGATGAGTTGTGAGCATTTTTGGAACTCTAAACTGTTGTTTGTATCAACTGAAATTAAATTGTATTTAACAAGGAAATTCTGTGCTGTCATCTGTGCAAAACCTCTTCTTCCTAAAGATAGAGCATTACAAGTATTAGAGCTGCAAAAGGACCTTATTCTTTTCTGTTTGAAGGACTAACTAACTAGTATAATGGATGGGGTAGGAAGAGGTGAAATAACTGTAGTATACCTAGTGCAGAAAATTAAAGAAAACTATGTCACCAGAAGCTGTTTCTTTTCCTGTTCTGCTTTTGCAGATGTATGCCAGATCTGTTCTTTAATAAAGTTTTAATTGTGCAAATATCCGTCATTCTCAGTAATTTTAATTGCCTTTTTTACTGATATGCATAATTTATCTCAGTGCATGGGCATCTTCCATTTTTCAAAACCTTTCAGCAGTGCTGTAGGATAGTGAAGCTAGATATTTATAATGTAAATCTTGCATTAGAAACAGGATCAGAAAATCTCGAGGATAAAGATTTAACAAAAAATAGTAACATCCATGGAATCCCAATAATTTCCTACACAGGTCAGTTTCAGCTCTGAACAATAACTATCTTCTGCTGTGAAAGAAATTAGTTTATTTACAGTCAGTAGCTGGCTTCTTTACTGAGTTGGCAGCACTCAGGTTGGAGAATTTTTTTTGACTAATAAAAGATGAAGAATGCCTTCAGAAAAACATAGTGAATCAAGCACTCATGATCCAGCAATGTAAAATTTCGTTATCTGTGCTTGGGATTCTGGCTTAAAATGATGACTCTTCCATTTTATTCAGAAAAAAAAAAAAAAAGAATGGACTGCTCAATCACATTTGAATTAACAAAAGCTGAGCTGGAAAATTGGCATTTGATGATTTCGTTTTCAGCTAAGTCGCCAAAACTCCGATTTTGTCTATCTCTTTCCTCTGCTTTCTAAGGTTGAGACACAGTAATGGGATGAGCATTTCTTGCAGTTACTGTTCATCCTACATCTTTGCTTGGATGACAGAAATGTGTTGTGTCTGTCCTTGCTGGTTTTAGCCTGCCATTGTATTCATTAAGAAGGCACCAAAAAAGTGCTAAAGAAAAAGAGTAAATATCCTGATTTACAGGAGGTGACAGCAATTACACTGTATGTGAAATAAGAAGTAATTTATGAAACAAGAATTTGAGTTAAAAAGAACATTATTTTGTCCTCACATTTTGTAGCTACCTTTCACAAGTTGCAAAAATTTCTTTTCAAAACCATGGTTGAGAACATTTTACTTTACCCTTTTGTACTCTGCTTTTGAATAATTCCTCATTTTTGTTAATGTTATTCAGTAGAATCTATTTGCAATTGAAAAAATAATACTGAACTAAACTACTGAATTATATTAAGCTCTAAAGAAAATATACTTTTCTTATAGGAAGGGTTGCAACATATTCAAAAATACAGTTTCTTTTCAAGAACCTGAAAGATGAGTAATTTGTAAAGTTTAATTGCTCACTCTTTAACTATGAACTAATTAAAAAGGAGGGCAAACAATGGATATTTAATTTCAAGTTAATTTGCATTTTAGCATTGTACCTGTCAGCAGTCACTTAAGCGATATATAACCAGAAAAAAAATCAAATGGCGAAGCAAGATGACCAGTGTTTAGAATGCTAAATCATGAGTGACAGAGTAAAAACAACAATGGCAAAAGTATTTTAACAGTGCTACCAGAAATATTTTTATAAAGTTAATGAATTCCATATTTTTGTTCACACATGTAAGAAAACATTCAACTTTGATAATAAATTATGAAAGGAAGAACCATAATCAAATCAAATAGTGAACAGCCTGAAATTTGGAAAATTGTATATTCAGCCCACTTACCATATCAATCAGTTCATATTCAGTACATTTGGGGAAATAAGAATTAATTTGGTAGTTAACCTAAAAATAGCAAGAAATGTTAAGATTATTATTTACATGTGACATATTTTCTAACTGAAAATTTTCCTCTTTACAGTGGAAAAAGTGTTTTATAGTTTTCTAACTTTGTATCTAAATGTACAAGCAGTTCTGGAAAACTCATTGTTATAGCACTTCTCTTACAGTAAGTAAATTTTTCTCTGGACAGAAAGAAATCCTAAGCAGTTGACTTACACCTGCAAAACACAATTTGCATTCTCTTTTTTACTTTATTAAATGGGAAAGTCAAACAGCTGAATTTGAATACAGTATTTCAGTTTCTCTAAGGTATATAGAAATTATTCCACCTGCCACTCATCTTTAGACTGAGAAGCACTGAAGGTACACATTTATTATTATTAAAAGCTACATTGTTTAAGAATTGTGCAATTAAGCCTACTATATTAATTGTATATCTTGCCAGGCATGACCCCAGCTACAGTGTTAACTTCAGTGGAGTAGGTTTATTTTTTTAACAACCTACTCCAGAGCTGTCATTTAGATTGAAAAATTCAGCAAACTAAAGAGATGAGAAGCTCTTTGTATTCTGTAGTGATTTTTCTCAATAGAAAGGAGCATTTTGTGTCTCATGAAGCAAATATTCTGCCATGGTGCTGATCCTAAGTACTCTGTTTTATAGGAAGCTCAAGGTAACAGAGCTCCCTCTGTTGAAAACGTCCTTCACAGAAATGCAAGGACTTTTAAAGTGATTTCCAGGCTTTCAGTCCTCCTCTATCAGCTGCTTAGTGCTTCAAGCTAATCTAAGTATGATATATGGTAAATATTTTCCCTGGCAGGAAAAGTGCTTCAAGCTATTTCTATGCATTGATTGAGAACATTAGGCTAATATTTATCCATTTGAAACCTGAAGGTTTAGCAATACATCACTTAATAGCTATGCACCGATTATAAAAAGTAATTATACATAAGAATATAAAAAAAATATTAAGGGAGGAACCATCATAAATGGTTTAAGGTGATTAAATCTGGGGAAGCTGAAGCAGTTTGAAACACTGCTTATTAATTTTAGGAGGTGCATGTCTCTCTGAGCATTGCAAATAAATAGAAGTACTAACGTTTATGAATTTATCATAGAAACATTGAATGATGGTTGGAGAGAACCTTAAGATTTTCTAGTTCCTAATGTTTTCATGACATTTTGAGCTGCAGGATTGGGGCCTTCAGATTTTTTCTGTAATTGGGTACATTCATTTGTTGCAGACGCTGGTTTTTATGCATTAAGTTCACATCATTTCAAAACAGTATCAGTGTGGCATAAGTTCTCATAGAACAATAAAGTTTATCCCTTTTGTTTGTTCTTGAAAGAGTTCTTCAGCCAGTGTGATCTTCTCTGAGTTCTCAAGCCCTCTTCTACCTCCTCCTCGCTCTCTTTGAAACAGTACTGCTACCTTTTGTCTTCATTGTTAGTGCTCAGTTTTCTCTTGCTTCTTCAAGCCAAGGACCCATTACAGGACTAATTTATGAGACCCATACCCTTCCAATGGGCATACATTTATTTTACATACTATCTTTGAAACTTTTTCTAAGATCAAAGGGTCAAATTCTGCTATTCTCCATGGAATGAAAATCTGTTCTTGATATTGGGAGTTTGGCTCAACTGAGGATGACAGGCAATGCCTCCAAGTTTGGCATCATATACTTAAAAAAAAAAAAAATAAAATTTCCAATTTAGGTTTAGTTGCTGCTGTGGTATTTTACTGTGAAAGCATCTAACAAAAGCATGAGGTATTTGTTTGCTAAAATATTGTTCAGATTTATTTTTGCATGGAATTAATGTGATTTCACTGAAGCCACTAGTAAAACTATAAACACTGTTGGGAAAACAAAAGCATAGAATAATCCCATTGACTTTTGAGTCTTCTTGCACACTGTCCTTGAAATCCAACCTGTTTTCTTTCTATGTGCTATTTGGCCAGGTAACTTCTTGTCTAATTCTGTAGAGTTACATCAGAGGTAAAATTGACATATGTACAAAAAATGTATGCCCTTTTAATTCCCTTACAGAATGGAGGGCATGTTATTTATTACATATGGTGATGTCAAACAATAACTTAATTTTTTTGCAATTTTATCTTGTTAGGTTTAGGTATAGATGGAACACTAACTTGCAATTACAGTCTTTGGATAGCGTGTGATAGAGTGATCTATACTCCTGCAATTGATTTTAATAGTCTTAGGGTCTAGACTCTCTTAATGTTATTGTTTAAAGTGCAGGTCAGCTTTACAAAGTGACTCTGAAAATGCTACAGTATGATTCTGTGCTTATTCTCTGCCAGTAACTCCAAAAACAGTGTTATGCATTTAAAATTTGTGTTTGTTTGCTATCCGTTTTTTTTTTTTGGATCTGGAAGTCTCTTTTATGTTAAAGCATGAGGTCTTGACTGCTGTTTACCACCCAGTCCTCTCCTAAAGTTGATACAGAATGTGCCACCATCTTCTATCACCATCTACCACTGTCTTAGAGACAGGGATGCTAAGCCCCCTTATGTGAGGTATGATACGCTGTCACTGGCATGGCACATGTTTAGAGAGCTACCTCTGCGCTGGTCCTTTAGACCAGTTTAAAGGGATGCAGTATTGGAAGGGGCTCTCATTTCTGCCAAGAGGGGATTTTGTAGTGACGATGGAGTTGGAGACCGATAGTTTTTTTCTGACTACTCCTGCGCAGTCCTGGTATAAGGATGCATAAGAACTGAGAAGAAAACATAGCGGAAAAAAATGCTGTGGGGAGTGTGAGAAGGTCTGTAATTCATAGATTCACATAATTTAAAGTGTAAATCTAAGTTGATTGTTTACATAAATTAACCTAAGTATATTTAATAATGCTACAAATGATTGTCTAAAGCCAGCTTATAGAGTAACAAAAAGTCAAGATATTTCAAATATTATATCAAACTTTCAGTTTTGTCTGATTTTCTCTCTTGAATGCCTTCAAAATGTTACTTTCCTGTTGGAAAATAGGAAATGTCACAAGAGCATGGTTCAGCCCCTGAGACATATCACCTGTAGGTTCTTGATTTGTTACAAATGAATTTGTGGGAAACTAGGGCAAGGAATGTTCAGATGGCTGCATTTATCTTGTGGATTAAAAAGTACAACAGAATATTTTGACGGTATAAAAGAGAAACAGGAAGAATATGCTGTGATACATATATATATATGTTACTATTTCCTCCTGAAATAATTAATGGGAGTCATAGAAATCATCTATAAAGCCTGAAAACCTTACAATTACATCACAGAACACAAGACCATTGTAGTAGTAAAGACATGAAGTTCACCTGCAGTTGAGTGCCAGAGTCTTCAAGAGCCACCATTCACCAGTGCTTCAGAAAAGAATTTAAAAAAAAAAAGCAGACTGATTATGCTATATCTATTTGCCTTTCAGAAAAGGTAATGCTGGGCCTGCCTGAGCTCCAGCATACTTTGGACAAAGTATTTTGGTCCAGTTTGTCCCTGTCTTCCTCTAATATCCTGGGTCACTGAGTCCCAGGTTGCATATATTGTGAGATAAAGGCATAAAACCAGTCCTAAGTACCAGTTGTCAGTGATTCACACAGAGTTAAAGACTATTTCTTGCAGTTATGGACTATTTTAATTACAGATAGAGTAGGAATTTGTAAAACAAGGCAACCAATACCCTAAACTATCTCCAAAAACAAAACTACCAAAACAACTTTTATAAGTTAATAAAATAGAAATTAAGAAAAATAATAATAAAAAAAAAATTTGTGGGTGGAATCATTAGATAAGCAATTTTATGTAGAAATGAGTACTTTCAGAGGATGTTATATGTTTATGACATATTCATATTTATAATCAAAATTACTCAGTGTTTAAATTATAAATATCACATATCATCCTATAATACTTCAAAATACTGAGCACAAAAATGTAATACATTGCTGGATATGAAAATATGTGCAATTATTATGTTGTCCAAGCAGGAATACCTGTTTCTCTTGCAGAAATACTGGAAATAAGCATACTTCTGACTGGGGGAAGAGTGGAGGATCTGTCACTTTTCCTAGAAATATAATCTGTGGTTTTGTTTTTAGCTTAAGGCATTTCCTAATAAAAAGCTATGTGATAAGCCCTCTTCAGATATTGGAAGGCTGCTATGAGGTCTCCATGCAGCTTTCTCTTCTCCAGGCTTAGCAGCCCCAACTTTCTCATCCTATCTTCTTATGGGAGGTGCTCCTGCCCCCGATCGTCCTCATGGCCCTCTTCTGGACTTGTTCCAACAGTTTCATGTCCTTTTTATGTTGAGGATGCCAGAACTGCACACAATACTCCAAGTGAGGTCTCACGAGAGCAGAGTAGAGGGACAGGATCACCTCCCTCATTCTGCTGGCCACACAGGGATGCTGGGGAGGGTCTCGTTCATGAGGGACTGTAGTGAGAGGAAAAGGGGTAATGGGTTCAAACTTAAACAGGGGAAGTTTAGATTGGATATGAGGAAGAAATGCTTTACTGTAAGGGTGGTGAGGCACTGGAATGTGTTGCCCAGGGAAGTTGAGAATGCTCCATCGCTGGCAGTGTTCTAGGCCGGGTTTGACATAATCTTGGGTGTCATGGTTTAGTGTGAGGTGTCCTGGCCCACAGCAGGGGGATTGGAACTAGATGATCTTAAGGTCCTTTCCAACCCTAACTATTCTATGATTCTATGATAGGTTTTGATTAGAATTACTACGCAAGTTTAGATGGAGGCCCACTACAGCTCTCAAACGCAGGACTTCCACTGAACTGTTAACTGAAAATATTTTCCTTTTTTTACCTGCAGTAATGACAGCTGCAGATGTACGTTTTTCAAATGATAACTTAGGTATCTCTCTACTGCACCTCATCATTCTTCAACAACATTGCTTCTGTCTTCCTTTCCCGGTAACAGCAACTCTGAAGTGTCAGGTTCTCTAAAACACTGTGCAGTACAATAAGCTGAGATGTGTATTTCTGAATTTATCAATGTGTAGATCTGTAGTTTTTGACAGTAGAGCCAACCACAAAGCTTAATGCAGATATAAAATTTCGTAATCATTTGCTTATTTAGCACTGAAGGTCTGGTTCAGGTTATTGCTACTTTAGAAGTAAGTAATGCATTGCAATCTGCTGATAATATGGTATCTGCTTTTTTCATTGCCTTGACTAATAGTCATGTTTAATTACTTGATTTTACATCTTTTACATACCTTCATGTGTTTACTGTTATTTAACAAATGTTATTTAGAAGTATTTTGTCAGATTTTCACAAGGTTTGTTTTACCCTGACATAAATTCACAGTTTTTTCTGTATTGGTCACTGAAGAAATAAAAATATAATTATTCTGAGGGACTTTCAACAATGGTTTTTCACTTCAGTCTGCAAATACTGAGCCACAGTTATAGGAAAAGTCAATACTTTTGCTCAGCCATGCAGTCTGAAGATTCATAAAGCAGAAATACTCTTCACCACGAATAAAATGCAAATGTATCTGCAGCCAAAGTTTTAATTACATTTACCATCTCACAGCAAGAAAGCTGTCACCAGCCAGAGGTTTGAAAATTGTATCATCTACTACTGACAGGTAGTGATCATCTTGTAGAAGACTGTAAACAAATTTCCAACTCTATAATACTGATTTTGCAATCAAGAAGAAAAGTTTAATATTTAATATTTAAACAATATGATAAATACTTAAAGAGTAGAATATTTTTCTGCAGTTCATCAATCAGTATTGAATAAGAATGGACGCTTCTTAAAGTAGTTTATTTATCTCTTGCAGCTGTGTAGCTTGTGTCACAAATCTTATTACTTTTCAGGCAGATGAATGCCATCAGAGGGTGACTCAGAAATTCCTACAGTAATTACCTTTATTTTCAAGTACCTTTCTCCATTTATTCATGTTATAAATGATGATTTAGATTTTGCAACTTTCATTTTATTGAAATTGGAGTATTTTTTTAAATGACTGAAGCCAATGCTTACAACCGTTAGTTATAGAAAATATAAACACATAAACATTTGTCATGCTAAAGTTTAATCAGTTCCTTGCACTATTTGGATTCCTTAGTCATAACTCTACAGCCACCAATTCAGTGAAAACAAGAGCTAAACAGTGGGCTTGCTTCATTGATCTGTATGAAAATACAGGTCTATTCATACCATTTGGGCTTTTCTCCCAGGCTTACCTGAAGCTGTGGTGCTTCCTGTGCACCCTTTACATTACTGTACAGTTGCAGTAAATGTGTTAACTGCCTTACTTTGTGAGAGGCTGCTTCTGTATTCATCACATTTTTTTGTAAAAAATGCAGTTTTTGTTTTCATCTGACCCCCAGATTTTCTTATCTCCTCCCCTGGTGAGGCAGAAGCAGAGAAGACAACCACTATTCTTGAATAGTAGGCATCAGAAACAAAGATTCGTAGTGTTTCTAAGCAGACTGAGCAGTAAATTCTGTTTCTAAGCAGAAAATACTTTGTAGTGAGATGCCTGCATCATCATGAGAGGCCTGCAAAACTAGACTTCAGGCAAACAGGACTAGGCTTTAGTTACCACATTCCTGATGTCAATGGAACCATCTTGATTGCATTGCTTTTTTCCTCACACATACGCCATGACTCTTCTGAGATATCTAAAACGCACAGTATTTGGGGATATCAAGGACCTTTCATGCACTATCACTTATTATATATATTCTTATTTCTAAAAGTCTCCTCCAATTAGTCTGATTTTTCTTCCTACCCGTGGTAATTACTGCTATAGTAGGTTTCTTGCCCTGCAGTATAATAGTAATTTTGCTTTGTGTTTTGGGGGCTTTGGAGTTTTCTTATGATGAAAGTGGGAATCTTCATTAGGTACTGCAGTCAGAAAAATTGCTAAGGAAAATCAGCCTCCCAGTGGAGGGAGCAAATATGAGGTTGAAAAAACCTAGAATTGCCTTTCTTCAAAAGTTTACTATAATGAATCTATCTAATTGGTTTTGAAAGCAGAAGAAATCAGCCAGGCAGTTGTTTCAGAATCTCTGTTACTGTAAGTTCAGGGAACAGTGAATAATTCTCATTCCCAGAGTGCTCTGATTTGTAGTGGGGAGTTTTATTTTGTATGATTGCTTCTAGCTGACTTGTTAACCATCTGAATCCAAATACTATATATGTGATGGATGGGCTCTCTGCTCAGCAAAAGAGTATGTTTTTCACTATTAGCTGTAAAAGACGAACATGTTTTTTAGGGGTATGAAGTCTTATATTCTGTACAGTTGCAGCATACATTGCTGAGAAAAGTCATTCTGTGACCAAAAATACAGTTTTACATAGTGATTGAATATTTGACAGGTTTTAAGTAAGTTCAGTCATGAGCTTAGTTAAATTAAATGCCCAGGAGGAAAAAAGATAGTGGAATTTTAGTGTCTTATCACCTTGTAAGTTTCAAATGGTGGTGGTTTCTGGAACAACATTGTTGTATATTATTGTAAAGTAAGAAATTTTGCTGTACTACTAAAAGTTAAAGGAAATCCCTGAGGTAATACATTACAAAAAAAAAAAAAAAAAAAAAAAAATCAAATTATTTGCATGGAACTGAGTGGGACCTTTGACTTCCTATTATTGTAGTCTCCCAAAGTCCAAAGTCAGTTAGTTGATCTCTGCTTTTTTTTTGCTCTGTTTTTCCCCATCGCATACTTCTCAGATCATGACATCTTGGATGACCCATTTTGTTCAGCCATCTCTTTCTCTGCTAGACTCACGTATTGGCTTGAGTGTACTGAACTAAATTTCCATGTTTATGAACCTGTTTCCATGAAACAGGTTCATAAACTCGAAGCCTTTTTAGCAGACCTTGTGTTGAAATAATTTAGATGTATTTTGCACAAACACTGGAAAGTTTCATGTATCAAAGTTTTGTTCATTCTATTCTGATCAGTAGATGTTTTACCATTAACTTATGTGGGAAAGGAGCTGCAGCAAATTTACAGGAAAAAAGTGTACTTTCTACAAGCAGAAAGAGCTATTTCCCACTTTATATTCTTTCTCAGTAGATTATAGTGGCTGATGCAGCATAAAACATTTTTGTTGTGTTTTCAACATAGGAAACTTGCTGAATAACCGTGTTTTGTTTTCCATTATTCTGAAGATGTATTTCTAGTCTCTGGTGGACCCATGTCTTGTAATGCTGATATTAGCCTCAGTGTTTCTTTGCTTGAATTGATTCTTGAAAATTAGGTGCAGTCTTTTGGCTTTAGGCTTGATCCTGTTTGCAGTGTATTGCTACATTTTTAAGATTCATCCAAGCAGCCCACAAAGCCCTAAATTAAACAGTCAAAAGCTTCAAATACTAAAACCACTAATAAGAATGTCTGTGATGCCATCCACTGCTGCCGTGTAAATTTATATTGCAGTTTTCAGCCTATTAACTGTGCCATGAAGTCTGCAGGTAGCATCTTGACTCTTGTTTCATTTGCTCATCAGTACCCAAGTGTGTATAAATGATACACAGTTGATAAAAAGGAGTGAAATAAAATGTAAGAATTTCTTTTAGTAGTACACAAAAGAAGAAACAAAAAAAAATATAAATGTATTCCAAATCTGTGGATGAAACTGAGGCTGGATCATAAGGGATGAAAAAATATGTGCCGTATAAAGCCTTGTCAGTGGGGACAGACTCAGGCTGTTCTTATTCAAAATATTTATTTATTAATTTAGTCATTAAACCATTAGCAGGCTGTTATGATGTTTTCAGTAAGTGCTGTGTGACAGAGAAAAAATATATATTTTGTAATGTACATTATCAGAATGTAGCATAATACCTGCATCAAAATGTTGTGACAGTAGGTAGATATATTGTTAAAAATGGCAGAGTGCCTATTTAAAATATTGTAAGATTAATATTCAGCAAGTGTGGTATTTTTCAACAAGAAAATACATCACAACACAAAAACAAGTTGTATATGTTTAGTGATCTGAATTCCAAAGAAAAGCATTAATTGTGAATCACCAATGGCTGAGTGCTGTTCAGATTTGGAGCCCACTCCTAGCATTTGAACATTCCTATCATTTAACGCTGCAGAAATTTGTTTATATATCTGGCAAATTGCAAAGTGTAAGTATTAGAAAACTAATATTTAAGATAGTTTTTATTTTTTTATGTTTTCAGATTATCCACTGGTTTATTTGTAATTGAGGAAACTAAAGATATCTAATAAATCACGCAAAAGGACTTATATTCCTCTGCTTTGATATCCAAATTAGTGATTTGCTTAAATTGATCAATTTTTTAAATTGATTTCTGTATACTAAATTCTGAAATCTGCATTGCCTTTCCAGGTTTTCTGGAAACCATGAGGTGTTTAAATATTCCTGGTGTATAGCCCATTTCCCTCTCATGCAGCTTATTTCAACATGAGCTACAGTCATAGCACATGTTTCTCTTGACTATCATGAAAAAAAATATTTTCTTACTATACAAAACCTTGTAATGACTTGTGATCAGTTCCTTCTATCTAGTGACTTTTCATTATTTCTGTTAGGTCCTACTTTTCAGTAGTATTTATGGAATTCTTTGGTGAATAATCAAGCACAAAGTAATTTTGGCATTAATCATTTCTGCAAACAGAGCAGTAGATACACGTAGATAATTATGCTTTTCCTAACCAGTTGAAGAAAGACAAGCAAAACTATCTTTTTGATGTTTTCCTTAACACGTAAGAGATTCTTCTTGCAGGTTTATTTCACAGCTTTTTATGTGGAACAGTTACTGTGTTGTATGTATAGTGAGTGTTCGCATCAAAGCACCTCACTGTGTGCCAGTCATTCGGTTTTTAACATGAGCTGGATATGGCTCTTTGCTCCTGTTGTCTTCTCAGCACACAGGTCATTGCTTTTTCCATTGTCTTTTTAGCTGGGTAAATTGTGAGCTGATTTTGCAGTACGTTTACCTTGACTGTGCAGTCAAACCTGCATGGCACAGGAATTGAACTGTTCTTAGCTCCACTAAAGTCAGTAGAAATACTCCGACTTCCATGCATTTAGATGATCTCATAATATTCATTACACTTTTGAAAAAAATGGAAAAGATGGGGGAGGCCTTATAAGAAAATATGTTATATTTTTGCTATTTAGTTGCCTTAATTCCAGTTTTATTCTTCATTTTTCAAGAGCAAGATTTTTCCCCCATAGCTTTTGTTGTTTCTATTTTCTGAAGCTGCTAAGATTTCCTGTCTTTGCATAATGCATAGCAATTCAAAATCTTTTTTGCTGTTGTTTTTTTGTTGTTGCTTGTTGGGGTTTTTTTTTTTTTTTGTATTTTTGGTTTGATTTGGTTTGGTTTGTTTTTTTTTTTCCAGCAGAAAAGGAGATACTGTTTGTTAAATAGGCCTCCTAACACTCTCTGCGAGTTCTGCAAACCAAAGTAATCCATTTTGTTGTAAATCTAAACATGTGCATAAAGCTGTGACTTCTCTTTTTTTTTCCCCAAGGTAGAGTTGTCTCAAAGGGACAATACAACTCGCCTTTGTATTTAAGTCTGATGATATCTGAGACTTTAAATTTGTATTTGCCATTTTAGTACTCACTGGTGCACTCTGCAGCATGTTCACAGTATTAATCACAATATATCTTTGATCAGAGAGAGGCATCTCCATCTTTGGCAGGCACTAAAACAACCAGTTATTTACTGACTGCTGCAACTATGCAATTTATCCAGGACTTTGAGAAACCAGTGTAGTTTCACAGAGATCTACTTGTTAAAGCCTGGTGGCATTTCCTATAACTTGATAAAGACCTATATTCTGTGGTTTTCTGGGTCACTCTTAAACTATCACAAGTTTTAGTCATTAGAATTAAATAGATAACAGAGGGCTACATTCCACCTTTCTTGGACAGCAGTGCAGTTGGTCCCTTGCTTCATAAGATGGAGTCAACAGGTGGGAAATGGTTTGTGTTATTTCCCAGGCACATGAACATAAGAGCACTTATATATCCCTTTGACCTCCTTCCTTCCTGTTCTAACCATCAAGAGATAGCCTGTGCCTTGCGGCACAAAAGAAAGAGGATGAAAAGGCGAAAAAAAGAGGGAGAGGGAATTTAGGTAGGAGTGTTATGCATACAGGCTTAGTCAGCATGGGTGAAAAGTGTAACACCAATCAAAATAATTCATGCTGCACCTTAATTCTGTTCCTCTTAGAAGTTACCATGAAATTCAGTAATGACATCCTACTTCTACATATGACTATTATTACATTTTCTTACATAGGACCACTTACACAGAACTTAGTTGTGCATCCACTCTAAATTTAAACATGTTTTAACAGCATAAAAACCAAACCAAAGCTATTATATGTCTTTCAATTTGTGTTCATCATGTATAAAAGCATCTTATTTTTTTTTATTTTGGAATAATATCTAAAAATATGTGTATATATGGATTTGAGGACATAATGTTGGTTGTCGTATCGAAACATAAATAAACCCCTACAATAACAGTCCCTTAGACTTACAGATTACTCAACATTTTTTATTCATAATTATACATTAATTCATGAGAAGAATTGGTCTGTATTGTATAGCTTTTCCATAATAATTACATAATGTTTCTCTTTCTTACCACTATTTCTGCTGACTTTATTGTGTTACTCCCACTAGTGTAAGAATGTCTACTGTGGTCTCAGCAACTAGTAATACCATTGTTACCAAGAAAACATATTTTATATTCCAGGCTTCCAACAAATATAATCAGTGATAATACCCAGCAGTTGGAATTTAATTTGTTTTCTTGAACCTATGTTCTTTTTCTGCATATGCTGCCTTAGACAAAAGGGAAAGAGTGGAGGAGGCCTGGGATCAAATTCATGCTGCTTTTGCTTATTTCCTATGGAGAGATTGTAAACTGCTTGGTATCATACAACTGTACGCTCACTATCAGCAGACAAACTAAGCATGTTTGAATCAGGTCTTTTTTGAAAAACAAAACAAACAAAAAAAAAAAACCAACAGAATAACAAACACATGGGAATTTGCTAGAAATGGCAGGTGAAAACTGAACAGGTGGAATGTGGAAGCTAGTTAAACAATGTAGGTCTGAGATTTCTCTTTAATAGGCTTCCATCACTCAAAAAGGCCTATTTACGCCTGAAACCACGACACAGATCTGTAGAACACATCTGTGTTTTATTATATCAGAATTCTTAATATTACATATTTCAAATCTATATTTCCAGGATTTTTCTCACGCGCAGCTCTCCAAGTCACACCTCTTTCTCTTCTACATAAGAGGAGGAAGTAATTATTCTAGGATATAGGGGGTGAGGAGAAAAATTTAGAGTTAGAAAATATTAGTGTCAGAGAAAAGGAAAAGGAAAGATAGGTTAAAGGAAATTGGGGGAGGGGGAGAAGCACAAAAAGAGAAGTATTTCATCAAGTAATTCAACTGCCAGATACATAGTTGATACTTGGCAATTGGTAGTTCTGACACATGCTGTTCTTTTGTGTGTATCCACCCACTCATTGTGTCCTTGACTTCTTCACACTTTTGTGCTCAGCAGTGCTCTTGTTTTCAAATACAGTTTAATTTTGATATGCCATTTTATGAAATATCTGAGAAACATACAGTATTATTGAATCCTCACTGGAATAATGTGGAAAACACACACTGTAGATAAAAGTGTGGAATTTATTATTAGTGGTGCACATTCATTCTGATGGTTTTACTCTGAAATTATGGTGTTCTATTTCTTGACTTTTACCTTGTATGTCTTCCACCTACATATTGCTGAAGAGATGGCCAACAACAGAGCAGTTGTCATCCTGAACTCAAGAAATCTGGAACCCAGGAGCAGAGTTCCTGATTAGGACCCTCTGTCACTATTCACTCTCTAGAGAAGGAGCCATAGAAAACTGCCTGCTGTTCCTAAACTTATCTTTGTAAATACTTTTCTTCTTTAACAGTATGAACCAGTTCAACTGATCCACTAAGGTTATGTAATGCTACCTGATGCCTCTGTCATCAGTATAGGTTCAGTAAAATTCAAAAGCTGCTTTGCTGCTGTCCTGTGTTCAGCAGTGGCAGTCATTTTTTCTCCTTCTTATTAGCTGATGCAGTGCTGTGGTTTTTGACCTTCAGCCTGGGAACAGCGCAGATAACACCGATGTTTTTAGTTGCTGCTCAGTAATGTTTAGTCTGACCAAGGACTTCCTAAGTCTCATGCTCTGTCAGGGAGGAGGGGAAACCGGGAGGAAGCAGACAGGACACCTGACCCAAACTAACCAAAGAATTATTCCATACCACAGCACGTCATGCCCAGTATAAACTGGGGGAGTTACTCGGAACAGTTAGATCACTGCTTGGGTGGGCTGGGTATTGGTCATGGGTAGTGAGCGGTTGTATTCTCTTCCCTTGTTATTTCCCTTATTATTGGTGGTAGCAGTAGTGATTTGTATTATACCTTAGTTACTGGTCTGTTCTTATCTCAGCCTGTGGGAGTTACATTATTTTGATTCTCCTCCCCTTCAGGAGTGGGGGGGGAGGAAGGGGGGAGTGAGAGAGAGACTGCATGGTTTTCTGAGTTACGGCTGGGCTTAAACCACAACAGCTGGTTGCAAGAAAAAAATCTAGATATTTGTTCGGATGTCTTGAGTTTATTAAGTGGCATTGGAAATCTCTCTGCAAGAGGCTTTTGAGAGCAAGACATTAATTCTTCAGCCTGTAAGAGCAAAGCAGAATGAAAATAGCCTTTTTCACATGAAAAATGTTTCACATGAAAAAACATATGAAAAATTTTCAAATCTCACTAAGACTTCAGTTCCAAAAATGGAAAGGGATTGGATCCTAAAATTTTATAAAAGCCTTTAGTAAAAGCAGAGGATGAAGATAATGTTCTTATAGGCTTTTTTTTTTTTTTTCCCTAGTCTTAGTATTTTCTGCATCCAAGATTTTTCCTCAGTGAGCTAATATATATATATAAAATCTAAGAGAAAGGAAGGGAAAAGGAATGTCTTAAGTAATTTTTGGTTTGGTTTGGTTTTTTTTCCAAACCAGGCTATTTTTTAAAATTAATACTTTTAATTAAAAAAAAACGACATTTTCTTCCTCCACCTTTAAAGTTGTTTTTTTTCATGGTCTTCATTCATGAAACTATTCTCCCACGTCAATATAGTGGATAGCCACAAAGGGTAGTGCTGGCTTTGTGAAGCTGGATGCCTTCATCTTCATATATAAGAGAGAATAGCAAGTCCTGCAGTAAATGACACAAAGCATTAAAATTAGGCTTGTGTTTTGAACTGATCTCTGGAGAAATGAAGCTCTCAGCATCAAACACAGAGAAAGACTAATACTCCATATGAAATTTTTGAACATATGAAATTATAAACCTATTTGTTAACATCCTCTTTCACATTCAATTAAATAGCAAGAAGAGCAGACTGTAAGCTTGTCATTGTGAGGACAGCTTAAGGTCTCAGCTGATACATAGGGTCAGTTGGAGATGTCACCATACTTCCATCCATCCAACTGCAAGATATACTTTCAGTTATGGAAGTGATTAGAGAGTCCCTCTTACCAGAGTCCTCAATCTTTCTAAATTGGTAACTTATCATCTGAGTCAGCAAATAACTTTTTTTATGGCATAGTGAAAAACAGCAATATCTTTTGATTGCAGTAACAACTCTGCTTGGAAGTGAACTTCATTTCTACTTGCCATCTCTCCTTAAATCTCCACTTAGTCTATAGGAGATTTTCCTTTAGAACTGGATTGATTTCTGTTAGGCTGTCTGCCAGATAGTAATGCCTGAGATTTGGCATCTTCATTCCTCAGCTGTTCCCTGAAGTACAGTGCTTATAATTTAGTAACTCTAAATTTCCCGTTAGCATTTTAATAGAGGAGAACGTAAGTGTTCTGCTGGTATTTTGGAGTATGTTTCCAAGGTTTTTAGACCTATATTGCCAAGCAGACTGGCATTGGTCAGTGTAGCCTTCCTTCTGATCAGTGTCTGATACAGAAGAAATTATATGTCCTTTAATGTCTGTTGCACAATTACAGGTGCTTTCAAATGGGAAATAATCTTTCTTTTGATGACCGCAGTTGCTTTGGAGAGGGATTGACTTATACAACATCACAGGCTCAATTTTACAGCATTTAACTCAGTGAGACATCTGTCTAAATCAGTCCTTATACTTTTATAAGTACGCATACAAAATAAATGTAATTATCCCCCTTTTGTGATAAGTCAGGAGCAAAAGTAAATCCTCTCTTCATCAAGGCTGTAGAAAGTGATGCAAAAAAATTATTTGCAATAAAAATGTTTGACAGTATATTTTTCCTCTTGTATTGCAGCTGCTACTGTTTGGATATTTTTACAGAAATTTATTCCTTATTGTTAAAAATAGTCATCTAATTTCCAGTGTCAGCATATTCATAACCAGCTTGCATCCACTTTTCATATGGGAAAATCACCTTTTTTTTTTTTTTTTTTTTTTGACTACCTGGCATTTTTCTATGTCATGTCATCATGTATCATGTATCCCATAGCAGGGGGGTTGGAACTAGATGATCTTACGATCCTCTCCAACCCTAACTACTCTATGATTCTATCCTGCAAAAATTGCTAATCTTTCTCTATACTTGCCTGGATTCTTTATTGATACTCACAGAACCATAGAATCATGTGTGTTGGAAAAGATGTTTATGATCATTGAATTCCAATATTAATCTAGCACTGCCAAGTCCACCACTAAACTATGTCCCTAAGCATCACATCTCCACGTCTTTTAAATACTTCCAGGGGTGGTGACTCAGCCACTTCCCTGGGCAGCCTGTTCCAGTGTTTGACACCCCTTTCAGAGAAGATACTTTTCCTAGTATCCAGTCTAAACCTCTTCTAGAACTACTTGAGGCCATTTTCTCCTGTCCTATCACTTGTTACTTGGGAGAAGACACTGACATCCACCTCACTACAACCTCCTTTTGGGGATTTCTAGAGTGATATACAAGCATTTTGGTAATTTCTACTTGACCCTACCCAAATTACTAGTATTATTCTGTGGAGTCCTACTGTACTTATTGTTACAAATATTTCTTTCCAGATTCACATGTAGGATAACATTTTCCTCAGAAATTGTCAAAGAGTTGCCCTTTGGAAGTTCTTTTTGGGCCATTTCAATGAGACAGTAAAAGTAGTCATGATAGATAAAAGAAAAAATGAACAGGACTGGATATGTGGTAACTGTAATGCAATATGAAGGGCAAAATACAGAACAGCATATCACACTGTGTGAGATAATAGAGTGAGTAGCGAGGAAGATTCATGCTTGCTGCTCTGCACCATTGCCTGTAAACCTTGCTAAGCAGCACAGTGCAGCAAATTAGGTGGCACCATTTTCTTTTTTTTTTCCCTTTGCAGAGGTGTTAAATTATAAATTTTATAACATAAATTATTATTCTATTTGCAAATAGTAGAACTTCTTATTATCTTATAAGGTATTTGTTATTCCAGTGTGAAGGTCGATGTTGAAATAGCCTCTTTCTTTGTTTCCTTGGTGACTGTGCTGTCTGATCATGCTACGAAAGGCAGTCTTGCAAACAAGATGAGCAACATGTCTGTTATATTTGAATGTCCTTCTTACAAGTGGTCTGCTTCTAAAGAGGAGACAGAGAATATGATAAATCCACATTATAGGGATAAACTTTTATAAATAACTGTGTGTTGATTTGAAATCTTGTTAAGGATACATATTAGCGATTTGCATTGAAAAGGTAGCAAATGGAAGAACCTGTTTGATAAGAGTATTAGAAATCAGAATGTTCTTTGGGCATTTTCAATGAAAGAATTACAAATCAAATCATATTAGTGCTCTTCATCTTGTTTCACTCTGTTTCATTAACAACAGATAAAGAAACATGCATTCCATAACCCAATTAAGCTGTAATGATTTCATGGAAATGAATCCATAAAGTATTCAGATTATATCTTCTCAATGTTGTTTACATTTGAGTTTTAATCTCTTTTGTTCATTGCATACCATTAGCATCTTCGACTTAGATGACTTTCTTTATTTCTTAGTAGAATGCTGTATTGGCAGAATGATGAAGTGATGTATTTTTTTTTATGTCACCTGCTCATACTACTATTTATTTACTAGAGAGGAAAGCAAATGAGTCTTGTAAGCAAAAAATAATGTAAAATTGCCTGTATGTTACTAGACTCACCCATATCTGTGAACCACAAAGAAAAAGAATGCTACCACATAAAGCTAAGCCAGAAATATTGATTGCTGTTGACAGAAGTTTTGCGTTATGCATTCGGCAGGATTGGAAGCATCTAGCCTTTCAGTTTCCAAAACTGGAACTCAGACCAGAAAATAAGTTATCAAACTAAAGTTAAATTTAATTTAATTTCAGTGCTAGGAAAGAGCTACTTATTTGGGAAAATGTGTAACATTCTAAACCAAGAATGTATGAGTAGCATAAATGGTGGGTTTTGGTTTAGTGAGATCACCTTTGCTAGGCTAGTGTCTTCACTTCTGTAGTATCTAGAGTTGCAGGGGGAAATGTTATCTTTCTGTAGTGTGATATGAAAATTTTAATGCCTAATATATTCTGTGAAAGACTGTAGTGTGTTTTACTACTTTGATCTT
Organism: Forpus xanthops; assembly: GCA_032466535.1. Lineage (NCBI taxonomy): Eukaryota > Metazoa > Chordata > Aves > Psittaciformes > Psittacidae > Forpus > Forpus xanthops. The sequence goes on from JASSUY010008614.1 coordinate 54,413, forward strand.
TTCAGTGTTCGCTATTTTGATTGGCTGGGCATTTTGTTTCTTCCCCACAGGTTTTTGAGACTGTGAACAGGGGAAAACTTTGAGTAGCCAGTCAGTCAAATTATGGAATATTGAAAAGGTCAAAGCCATACTGCGCTTAACTTACAGAATATATGAAGCATTAAAACTCTGATAGCTCATTCTTGTGTCACGGATTGCAACGAGAGAAAAATGCTGCAGTTTCAATCTGTACCTGTGATGATAATTATGAGAATGGAAAACAGTACAAACATAGCCTACTATCATTCTGACAGTCTTTTAAATTTTAATATAAAGGCCTTTTTAAAAAGTACTCTGCATGTAGAGCTGGAAACATATTTGTAAGTTTATAGAAACAAGTTTCATACAGACCCAAACTGTAACTTGCTTCTTTATAATCAGAGACTGTAAAAACACAGTGATTGTAAAAACAAAGTGACACAACAAAAGCAGAAAAGTCCGCTTTCTCATTTTATGTCTCTATGCAGTAGAAACAAAGATGTCATCATGATTATAGAAATTAAATTCAGAAAAAATGCCTATTCTGATAGCTTGGCATAGTATCTTTAGGAAAAAGCTGATGTTCCAAGGGAAGACAAAATACATCTAAAATAGTGCACATTTGCCTTTGCGATGCAGATATTATTTTACAAACTAGTGGCAAGGAAAATGACTGGTAGAAACACTTTATTTGAGAATTGAATTTAAAATTCTAATTTCACTGTTCTTTTCTTAGCAGAAAGAACAAGACTGTTTTCCTAGTCTAGTCCCTTTTAAAATCCACATACACTACTTTTTTTTTCTTCTAGTTTGTTTTCAAGTGTGAATAGTATGACTCACTAATGTCTCTATGTGGGCCTGAGTTGCAATAGAAAAGTCAAGATACAGAGTTAAACTCTGCCAAGAATGTTAAGTATTTTAAAACTACTTATTAAACTTCTAGAACTTACAAATTCAAGTGCTAGCATATCCAGCTCAAGGACAATACTTCATCAGGACCCAAAGCAGTTAGATACTAATTGCCTTCCCACTTATTAGTTAAAAAATTCCAATCATATGGATTTTACTTCTACATTCTCTTTTAAGACATTTCAGCTGGGAAAAGTGGAGAGGGTTTGGAAAAGTGAGATATGAAGGAAAGGAGAAGTGTTAAGGGTATTTCTAGCCATATTAGGTAATCTTTCATGCCAGTTTTTTCACGTTGTTTTGAGATTTACTTTTTACAAGGTAGCAAAAGTTGTTATTTCACCACCTTTGTAATGTCTTCTTTTATTACAATACAAAAGCTTCTGGAGTAAAGAGATTAGTGATATATTTTGATATAATTTTTATGCTGTATTATTACTCCATATAATGTATAATGACTGAAAAGAAGTAATTAGCATATCCTGTTTCCTACCTTGTTAATTAAGGTACAGGCAGGTTTTTCACATTATTTGATTCTCTTACAGTTTTGATTGCATTATTACCCCACACTGAGGTATTTCTATCAAACGGTGAGGTATTTGTATCAAATGAAGTTGCTAAGCCACTGTCCATCATATTTGAAAAATCGTGGCAGTCAGGTGAAATTCCCAAAGACTGGAAAAAGGGAAATATAACCCCCATTTTCAAGAAGGGGAATATGGATGACTTGGGGAACTACAGACCAGTCTTGGGTTGAAGGAGGTGATCCTGCGCCTCTGCTCTGCTCTTGTGAGACCTCACTTGGAGTATTGTGTGCTGTTCTGGCATCCTCAACATCAAAAGAACATGGAACTGTTGGAACAAGTCCAGAGGAGGACCACGAGCATGATCAGGGGACTGGAGCACCTCCCATATGAAGATAGGTTGAGAAAGTTGGGGCTGAGCATGGAGAAGAGAAGGCTGCGTGGAGACCTCATAGCAGCCTTCCGGTATCTGAAGGGGGGCCTACAGGAATGCTGGAGAGGGACTCTTCATGAGGGACTGTAGAGAGAGGACAAGGGGTAATAGGTTCAAACTTAAATGGGAAGTTTAGATTGTATCTGAGGAAGAAATTCTTTACTGTGAGGGTGGTGAGGCACTGGAATGTGTTGCCCAGAGAAATTGTGAATGCTCCATTGCTAGCGATGTTCAAGGCCGGGTTGGACATAAACTTGGGTGGCATGGTTTAGTGGGAGGTGTCCCTGCCCATGGCAGGGGGGTTGGAACTAGATGATCTTAAGGTCCTTTCCAACCCTAACTATTCTATGATTCTGTGTTTATGTTGATGTTGTGGTTTAAGCCTCACACAGTTTTCTCACTCACTCCCCCCTCTTTTTACCACAGTCCCAGGGGAATGGGTAGGAGAATCAAAAGAATGCAACTCCCACAGGTTGAGATAAGAACAGTTTACTGACTAAGGTATAGCACAAATCACTTCTGCTACCACCAGTAATAATGACAAGAGAAATACAAGGGAAAAGAATACAATTGCTCACCCAGCTCCACCAAGCAGTGCACCCCCCTCACTTGATACCAAGCCCGGCCGCGCTGTGCACCCCCATCACCTCATACCAAGTCCAACCACGCAGTGCCCTCCCCACCCGTCCAGGTCTCTGCCCTCCATTTTACATCCTGGACATGACGTACTGTGGTATGGAATACCCCTTTGGTCTGTTTGGGTCAGGTGCTATGTCTCTGCTTCCTCCTAGTTTCCTCCCACCTTCTCCTTCTCCCTGGCAGAGCATGAAACTCAGAAAGTCCTTAGTCAGACCAAAACATTGCCAGGCAGTAACTGAAAACACTGGTGTTTTCTGTGCTGTTCCCAAGCTGAAAATAAAAACACAGTGCTGCACCAGCTACTATGGAAAAGAAAAATGGCTGCTGCTGCTGAACCCAGGACAGTTGGCTGGCTAAATCTGTGAGTTTTGTGTGTTAGGGACAAAATCTTTTTTTCTTACACCCAGTAGAGCTATAGGTTGGAGAAGGCCAACTCAGTAGGCACTGTATTTCTGATGTCCTTTTGCATGTCCTGGCTTTTTATTAGAAGTATATAGTGGCATTATCTCATATTAGGAAATAGGAAAATATTGGAACTAGTGTCTGCCCAGCTAAATTGATTACTAATGTCTATTAAATAAGACATCCATGACTTTTCCTGTTCCCTCTTAAAATATCTATTGATACTATGAAAATAAGAATCTGGTGCCACAGGTACCATCTTCTCCATATGCATGTTTATGAAAACCCACTGCCTCCTACTGACTGCTGGAACGCACCCTGTTTTGTTTCCACATTAGTATTCTCCTTTTAGCGTTACCTTACTCAAGGAATTTTAATAACAATCCCTGTCTATTCCCTGCCTCCTCTTTCCCTTGGAGAATTAATGTGATAGTTGTTGGAACTGCAGTGTTAATACGCACAGAATGGGGTACCTTGTCAGGCAGCTGAGGGGCACAACTGTAAAATTTGATGAATATGCCCATGAATATGAAACCTTTAAAGAACTCAAAGCCTTGCATGAAGAGTTGGAGACTATAGTCTGAAAAAACTTTAAGAGGTCCCTTTCCAACCACCTTACCGAAGGCAAGTCAGTCATGCCATGCCATGCTTTTAAGGTAGTAATCAGGTTTGTTTTACTGAAAAATTCCAGTGACATGGGTTCTACCTCTTCTCCAGTGTTCAGCTGTCCATTACTCCACAAGCTTCCCAGAACAGGTGAAATGGATCTCTTTTGCTATGATTCGTTTGTGTTCCTCCTCTGTTGGCTGTGGTCACTGAGACCTCCCTGCAGATCCTTTAGCCACATTTGTAAGTTCATGCCTTCCTTTTCTTCAGTCTCCTTTTGTCTAGAAAAAAGACAAACAAAATCCAAATAAACAGCCATTCATTGCTTCCTACACTACACCAGTCTGCTGTCTTGGACTGCATTACACAAAACATAACACAGTCCATTTGAGTCAGTCTTGTCCAGACTAAGTAGGCTGGAAGAACTACTTTGTGTGCGCTGTGCATGGCATTTCTCTTCACATAAACTTGTGCCATATTAACTTTTTTCTGACTGCAGCATGATATCAGATATTGTTGAATTGGTCTTCACAAATTTAGAATATCTATGACTGTGACTAAAATCATGAGGCACTGTGGATATTCAAATACTCTGAATAATGGTTAATTTTATTTAAATTTTCAAATGAAGTGAAAAAATTCAGGCTGGAGAAAATCATGAGGAACTCTGCTGACTGCTAATGATGTTGAAGGGTTAGGCAACATGAAGGCAATGAAATTCAACATGCCAAATACAAGGTTATACTTACTGGAAGTAGGCTGAATCATGCAGTAAGGTTCTGAATAGCAAGAACAGATATATTAAACCTAGATATAACTGTGTTAAAAAAAAAAAAAGTAGCTAAACGTGCTTGCTAATTTGTGGTTCTTTTAGTTTTATTAGTTTCTTCCTCTTTTGGTCTCTTAAAACATCAGATTCACCTGAGTTTTCAACTCAAATTTTTAATTAGATGTATTCTCAGCAGTCTTTTAGCAATCATAGAATCATAGAATAGTTAGGGTTGGAAAGGACCTTATCATCTAGTTCCAATGCCCATGCCATCCATGGCTCTGTCCAAGGGGACTTGAACACCGCCAGTGATGGAGCACTCACAGCTTCTCTGGGCAACCCATTCCAGTGCCTCACCACCTTTATACTAAAAAAAATCTTCCTCAGATCCAATCAACACTGCCTGTTTAAGTTTGAACCCATTACCTCTTGTCCTATCAATACAGTCCCTCATGAAGAGAGCCTCCCCAGCATCCCTATAGGCCTCCTTTCAGATACTGGAAGGCAGCTATGAGGTCTCCATACAGTCTTCTCTTCCCCAGGCTCAACAGCCCCAACTTTCTCAACCTGTCTTTGTAGGGGAGGTGTTCCAGTCCCCTTATAATCTTCTTGGCCCTCCTCTGCACTTGTTCCAACAGTTCCATGTCCTTTTGATGTTGAGGACACTGGAACTGCACAAAATACTCCAAGTGAGGTCTCACAAGAGCAGAGCAGAGGGGCACGATCACCTCCATCGAACTGCTGGTCACGCTCCTTTTGATGCACCCCAGGATACGGTTGGCTTTCTGGGCTGCAAGAGCACGCTGCCGGCTCATGCTCATTTTTTCATCAACCAACACCCCCAAGTCCTTCTCCTCAGGGCTGCTCTGAATCTCATCTCTGCCCAACCTGTAGCTGTGCCTGGGATTGCTCCCACCCAGGTGGAGGACCTTGCACTTGGCGTGGTTAAACTTCATAAGGTCGGTATCAGCCCATTTGACAAGCATGTCAAGGTCCCTCTGTATGGCATTCCTTCCCTCCAATGTGTCACCCAAACCACACAGCTTGATGTCATCAGCTAACTTGCTGAGGACGAACTCAGTCCCACTTTCCATGTCACCCACAAAGATGTTGAACAAGATCGTTCCTAAAAACGATCCCTGAGGGACACCACTCTTTGCTGATCTTCATTTGAACATTGAGCCATTGAGCACAACTCTGTGTGCGGCCATCCAGTCAGTTCTTTATCCACTGAATGGTCCACCTATCAAATTGATGACTCTCCAACTTAGAGACAGTGTTGAACGCTTTGCACAACCCCAGGTAGATGACATCAACTGCTCTACCCCTGTCCATCAGTTCCATAGCTCCATCTTAGAAGGCCACAAGATTGCTTTTGCAGGATTTACCCTTAGTGAAGACATGCTGACTGTCACCAAGCATCTTGTTGTTTTTCATGTGCCTCAGCATGCCTTCCAGGATAATCCGCTCTAAAATTTTGCCAGGCACAGTGGTGAGGCTGACTTCTCTGTAATTCCGCGGCTCATCCATTTCACCCTTCTTGAAAATGAGGGTTATATTTTCCTTTTTCCAGTCATCTGGGACTTCACCTGACTGCCAAGATTTTTCAAATATGATGGGCAGTGACTTAGTAACTTCATTTACCAGCTCCTTCAGTGCCCACAGATGAATTTCATCAGATCCCTTGGACTTGTCCTCCATTACCTACATTTTGAATGCTAACATGAAATATGCTATTTGTTAACGTGCACCAGTGTTGTGCTTTATAGGAGAGAATGTCACGGGACCTTCATAATATTGGCTTGGGAGCTGATGGGTTAGTGGTTGCAGTGGATTTTTTGCAAAATTAGGCATGTCTCTACTACACTCTTCATGTGTTAGTCACCTTTTTCTGTAAATGTAATGAGATATTTTTCTGTAAAATTAGTCAGAATTATTTATGTAATCTACTGCATACTATTCTAGAGAACATAATAGTTAGTGGTTTCATGATGCCAAAAGTATTAGGTAAAATGTAAGTATATCAAAATTCCCAGTAGAAACTAGAAAAAATAATCTTATAAAAGGAATGTTAGTGGCCTACCCCTGAAAATGTCTGTAAATTCTACACATTAGTCTTTTTTTACCCTTTGATTTTAATATTAAGTATGAAGTGGTCTCTTTATTTTCAACTTTGCTCTTAGGATACATAGGGATTATATGAGATAATGATTTGAGATCTTTATTGCTAAACATCAAAGTACAATGAAATACATTAATCCTGTCTTCAGATATAGTAGCAAATTCTTTTAGATCACATTTGCGAAATCTTTTTCAGTTTCTTAAATGCTTACAGTTTGAATTGTTTAGCCTTTGTTCCTAAGGAAGTCTTTGTCAAAGAAGACATCATATTAGCATATAGTTCATGAGGTCTGTTATGAATATGCTTTAATTTTACAGATTTATTGGTTTGTTTATTTAAAGTTGTATATACAGGTAAAAATGTATGGTTTTTTTTTGGTTGCTATTATTACTGTATTTATATTGGTAAGCCAGCAGCTTCCTTATTTGGTTTTAATAAACTGACTGATTTATTAAGCGTATTGTCGTGGTTTGAGGCCCCCCTCAAACAGTTTTGCACACTCCCCCCTCTTTCTTCCCCAGTCCCGGGGAAATGGGAAGGAGAATCCAAAGAATGCAACTCCCACAGGTT
>JASSUY010008618.1:0-34723 GCA_032466535.1 Forpus xanthops
TCCCTGCACTGGAACATGGTCAATCCCTGCACTGGAGCATGGTCAATCCCTGCACTGGAACACGGTCAATCCCTGCACTGGAACATGGTCAATCCCTGCACTGGAACATGGTCAATCCCTGCACTGGAGCATGGTCAATCCCTGCACTGGAACACGGTCAATCCCTGCACTGGAACATGGTCAATCCCTGCACTGGAACATGGTCAATCCCTGCACTGGAGCATGGTCAATCCCTGCACTGGAACACGGTCAATCCCTGCACTGGAACATGGTCAATCCCTGCACTGGAACACGGTCAATCCCTGCACTGGAACATGGTCAATCCCTGCACTGGAGCATGGTCAATCCGTGCACTGGAACACGGTCAATCCCTGCCCTGGAACATGGTCAATACCTGCACTGGAACATGGTCAATCCCTGCACTGGAGCATGGTCTATCCCTGCACTGGAACATTACTCAAGGACCTGCAGTCTCCTTTCATTGCCCATGGGCACCAAACAGATCTGGGGGGGGAGCTAAGAGTTCATCCCAATGGAGCTCCTGGAGTTTCAGACTGGGACAGATGAAGCAGTGCACAGTGCCTGGACAGCAGACCCCAAACCCCTTCATGGCACAGTGCTCAGCCAAGGGCCACAGGAGCGTTCACAACTGGAGCCCATCTCCAGTTATCAAACGCAGCCCCTCATCACCTTTGGGAACCCAGCGGATGGCGGAGCTCTGTCTCCAAAGGAAGAGCCCTGATGGGACCCACCTCCTGCTGTCCTCTATGACACAGTGACTGCTCTCCATCTCCAGCAATCAGCGCTCTGGAGTTTAATACTGCTTTCCTCTTCCCACAAAATCCTCCTGATCTAAACGCCATGAACCTCCCAGCCCCACTTCAGCAGCCATAGGAAGCCCCCAGATGCATTAATGTCGCTGGTTCTTCTCTTCCGGGCACAAACAAAGCAGCTTTGGATCCAATTGTGCTGTTATGGCTGTGACAGAGACCTCGGGATGGGTCAAGCAGTGGAGCTGGGGCAGTGCTGGTGCCCATGGTCCTGTTCCCGCTCACACTCCCCCGTCTTCCCCAGGAGCTGATGCACCTTTCAAGTCCTCTCGAAGTCTCTTCACCTCTTTGCTAACAGAAGAGCTTCTCCTCCTCACAGCCCGGTTTGGTGCCAGTGTGGGCTGTGCTGAGGACAGATCTCATTCCCCGAGCGGGCTGAGAATCTTAATTCCTGGGCATAAATCCTGATCGTGCTCTTGGCTTTGCTGATAAACTGAACCAAGTCATCCCAGGCCTTTGCCTCGCCTGCCTTATCTTTATACAGATAATACTCATTTGCCTCCTGGGGATGGCGCGAGGCTGGAAACCCGCCCCTGGAAGGGGATGCAAGCAGCACCGATTATTCATGGACCCTCAGTGTTGTGAGCCGTCATTACACACGGAAGCTGCAAGTGGGCTGAATGCATCATGTATTTGAGCTACGAATGACTACAGTTTTACCAATTAGCCCCAGAACCCAAACAGAACCACTTCCCTCCTCCTGCCAGAGCGGAGCACAGCCACTGCCCTACAACCCCAGCACTTCCCTGCCTCCAAAGGCAGCAGATCCCTCATTGTCTTCCCTCCGCTCAATGGCAGTGCACTGCTCTGCCCCAACGGAGCTGCTGCCCTCATGGCACAGCCCTCGCCCGCCGGTGCCTTTTCCCTGCTGGTGGGTTAAGCACAGCCAGGCTGCTCTGCTCTGGAGAGCACTGGTGGCAGGACGGCTTCCAGCCAAGCGCCTGGAGGAATAGGGCAGTCTGCTCCCTTGGGCAGCTGGGCTCGTACATGCTGTTCTGCAGAATGAGGCCCGAACCTCCTGGTGGAAAGGAGGATTTGCTTTTGCCTGAGAGGTTTCCAGACCTACCAGAGCACCCATCTGCTACCCAAATGTCTCGTTTCCTAAAGGCTTGCGGCCAAAGAGTAGGAGGGAGATGCGACACAGTAACCCCTTCTCCTCCAGTCCTTCAGGTTGGCTGCTCATTGGTTTGCCATTTGTCATGCTGGAGCACGTCTGGTACCATCTGGATCACGGTGAGGACTTCCTCTCATGTCTTCATAGAATCCCAGCCTGGTTTGTGTTGGAAGGGACCTTAAAGCTCATCCAGTTCCAACCCCCTGCCATGGACAGGGACACCTTCCACTGGAGCAGCTTGCTCCAAGCCCTGTGTCCAACCTGAACTGTTAGACTGCAAACAAGGAGATAAGAAAAGCTGAGGACAAGAACAGTGATTTTGAGATAGAAATATTCCAATTTTAGTGCTGAACAGATAACTCAGACTTACTTGGGTTGCACATAATGATCCCAGAGCATTTGGGTGCGAGGGTGGCTGCAATCACAGCTCTGTTTGTTGCCCAAGAGCCCTTCCCCGTGCAGGGACAGGCGGAGCTGGGCCAATGGTGTCACAAACCCTGAGCACTCCCCATGGGCAGTCAGGGATCAGCCACCACCACCAAATCCTGGTGGGATGGGGCTGAGCAGATCGTGGGGAGCAGGGTCTGATGTTCACACACAGAGAGCCCCAAATGCCTGAAACAAAGTGGGTGGAGGGGTGGTGGGAAGAGGTTTTAGGGCAGCACTGGTCCAAACCCACTTGGATGCGGAGATTGAGTCAGCTGTGTCTATCCCCATCCTCTCCCTTGGGGATGAAGGGCACGCTGCCCCAGTGCTCACACACAGACCACCTCCTGCCTTCTCAATATCATCGGATTAGAGCAAACCTGACTGAGCGCATCAAACCCCACAGAGGCACAAAGCATCCCCCCCAAAGCCAGCCCTCACCGCGGCAGCTCTTTCCAGCTGAACTAGCATCTGGTGGCTCACAATGGTCTGAAGTGCACTGTCAGTGCCTGCAGGAGGCTGCCAAGGCCCTGGGGACCATGGACCACATCATCAGACCTGCTGTCAGCGCTCCAGAGCTGGCTACATAACATCCACAGGCGCTTCAGCAGGTGAAGCAGTGACATAAAGGGAAGGGAGAAGGTAAGGGGGATGGAAAGCACAAGAACATGCATTCAGGCCCCAAAACAGAAGAGGGAAGCTGTCAAAAGGCAGCAAGAGGAGGACAGGAATGGAAAACTCGCCCAGCTCCTTCAAATCCCACCAGACCCTCACTCCTCTGCAGAGAATTCCCAACTCCAACCACTTCAAACCCCACACCTGCCTGCACTAAAGAAGATGTTGAATAATTCAGGCCTGATTCTGAGCTGCAGCGTTCCCTGCTCCTGCAGCAATGTGGGATCTCAGTGGAAGGAACACAGCGGCCGGGACTGAGGAGGGGAGGTTGTGGTCACCCCCTCCCCTGCTCTGGTTTGTGGTGCTGAGCAGCGCAGAGCCCATGGCAGTGTGGTGGGGAATGGAGCTGTGCCCCAGGCAGGATAAAGGCAGGAGAAGGGCGGCTGGGTGTCTTCTACCTGCCAGGCTCTTCTGATCTGCTTTCAAACTGCATCAGGAAATGACCACATCCATCCAGGCTCCTCATTGGGATACTTTCCATAAAGGGAAGCAATCACCTTGAGTGGTCGATTCCAAGCATCCCACCCACCAAGGACGCACGCCTGCATCTTCAGCAGGGCTCCAAGACCTTGTCCGGGAATGTGGCTCCCCTCTGCCCTCCACTTCTGCCAATCCTCCTGGAAGATCAACAGCCTCATCCCTGCCTGCGCCCCATCGGTGCACTGGAAAGACCACGGGGTGAACCCCAATGCCATATGCTCCCCCTGAACATTCCCCATGCACCCAACAGGGACACAAATAACCTCCTGGGCACCTCCCAAAGCCTCCATCAGGAAAGTTCCTTTATGAGCAGCAAGAAAACCCCGAATGGATGAAGCCCAAATAAGAAGGAAATTCTTCATTTCAGGCACAGGGGCTCTTAAGTTTGATGTCTTGTTCAGAAAACAACAATCCCAACAACACACCAGCGAACCTACGGCACCTAAAAGGAGAGTCCTCGATGGACTGATGGTTAAATACAGCAGTGCAGAAAGCCCATGGTGGAGCAGCCCAGGAGCCGACTGTGCCCACAGATCAGTCCGAGGATCCACTTGATGCTTTATAAACCTTTGGAAATCGCAGCCTGAAGACACTGATCTTAACTCACTTCTCTTTTCTTGCCTCCAATAGCAGACACCGTCCCACTGAGATGCTATCAGGCGCTGAGATCCCCAGGCTGGCCTCTGCCTACTCCCAGTGCCTCAGAGTGCTTGCAACCAGCTCATTTTCCTCAGCCATCAGAGGAAGAAACAGCTATTCTTGCGTTTACTGTCAGCCCGCAAGCAAGTGCTGCTTACCTTGCAGATTGGATTCGGAGCTCCTCAGCCCACTGGATGCTCTGGCACTTTGTCATGGAAAAGACAGATATTTGCTTATGCCATTGGTGGCCAGCTCTGTGTTTGCAGCCTCTGTTCTAGCAAACACAAGATCTTAATTAAGGGACTTGTTGGCTTGCTGAACTCAGACAGATGGGATCGTAATTCCATTACTATACTTTGATTACCTATTATAGTAGGGCTATAAAAAACATGGACACAAGTGCAAGACTGTTTGAGCAGCTATCAAGCCTGGCAGACACTTCCCAATGACAAGCAGTAAATGTTGGTCAGTGGTTTCTCTCTACCACTCCTTTTCCCTATAGCCAGGCTTGGAAATCCTACATGACTATGCAGGGTTCTTGGCTATCCTCATCCGGAACAGCTTGGTTATTGCTATGAGGGTGCTGAGCGCTGGCACAGGTGCCCAGGGAGCTGTGGCTGCCCCATCCCTGCAGTGCTCAAGGCCAGGTTGGACACAGGGCTTGGAGCTGCTCCAGTGGAAGGAGTCCCTGGGTTGGAACTGAAGGAGCCTTAAGATCCTTTCCAACCCAAATCGTTCTGTAGTTCCACATCTCTTCCCTTACGCACTGCAAAGAGCATGGTGCTGAGCAGTCCAAGGTGCCAGGGCTGGGGGTAAGAAGGGAACTACAGCTGGAGGCACCACTCAAACCAGCCACGGCCTTACATCCACAGTGGTTCATCTGACACTGCAAACCCCTCCTGCATCACCGCAGCCAGCGGAGCAGCGCTGGCTCATGGGCAGGGGGTAAAAGGCATTGGTTAGATTTAATGTGGCAGAACCACAATGGCAAAGAATCTGTGCATGAGATTTCCAGAGCAAACCACTCATCAATGGAACAAAGACACCACTTATGTCCAACAGCCCAGCACCACACTAAAGCACCCACAGTAATGACCTCACAGAATGAGGTGGGTTAGAAGTCCCAGCAGCCCTGGAAAGGGATGGAGTTACTGCTGTGGTGTGAGAGGAAGGAAAAGGCCTATTTAAACACTGTGAAACACCTCTTCTTCCCCCCTTGTTCTGAGGCTTCAGCACCAAGAAAGAAATCTAACTCATTAAAGAGGATTTCCTAGCCCAGTTTTGGTTCAGGCCCCAGCTGAGTGCTGCTGCTACCCTGTTCAGGGTTCACCATCTGGCACATCACAACTGGAATCAAAGCTGCGAGGTGGTCTGCTTTTATAATGCAGAGAACCCGAGGTAGGAGTGACATCACCCTGGGCAGAGGAAAGAAAAGGCATTTTAATTACACATCCTCTAGAGAGAGTCATTATTGCAACCGAGAGGATCTCCTGCTCGTTTGTGATGAAATGTTTTACAGTGGTGGCAAGTGTTGGAGTGGCTGCAGAGCCAGCACAGGAACAGACCTGAAGGAGGTAGGTGTAGGGGAAAACCAGGACCCACCTCCGTCATGAGATGAAACTGCTAAGAGTGAAAACTCAACCTGCTTCACGTTACTTTACCTAGCACATCAGATGTGGCAGCAAGGAGACGTCTGCAGTCACCCCTGCAGGATGCTGCTCTCTAGGATGCCACACTGTTCACCTCCCTCCGTGTTAGATCCCTGTTTGCCAAAGCGCCTTCTCCAGGAGGTTTGAAACGCTCAGAATGCTCAGGAATGAGCTCCACATCCTGCAGGAGCCTTCTGGGAGAAGCACAATGCCACTTTGGGAACGGTTTTCACCCCATTACCCCGGATGAGCACTGCTGGCTGTTTCAAGGCTCGGGAGGAAGAGCTCAAAGCTCTCATCCTCACCACTGCTCCCCAGCGGCAGTCACCGACTTCCTCTTCAATCCTTCACTTCTCACAGCAGAGCTGTCACACTCCTGCATTAGGATTAAATGCTCCAGAGTAACGCGGGACATCATTTCCCTCCTGAAGGGCTGGGGGAAGTGTCCCAGTTCCCACCCGCTTTGTCATTTAACTGCCTTTTTTTGGCCATTGAGGCTTTTCAATTACTCAAAGAGGAGCCCATCCCCTGCACCTTTCCTGCCTGGGATTTCTCATGGTTTGTGGAATAACTGCAGTCCTCTCTCCATCCCTTCCCGACTCACGCAGCAGTTAACACACTTCCTCAAGTGATCCGAATAACTCAAAGTTGAACACATGAAGTAGGAGCACGACACAAAATCCAAACCCCAACTTACCCCAGCACTCAGCTGAAGTTTCTCTTCCTGTGTTTAAAGTCCACTTCTTTATTTGGCATCAATATCTTCAGGACTTCTCCAGGTGACTGCAGGTTCCTTCCTCACCTATTTCATGGGCTGAGGGTTGGGTTTTTCCCTGCTGCCTCCTGGTTTCTTCTGCCTGTTCTCTTGCTGAGCAGGTCAAGCCAGCACTGCCTGCTGCTCCCCCTCTTGCTCAGCACCCATTGGCATCAGCGGCTCATTGAAAGTTAACTTTAGATGGAGCACACACAAAAGGAACTGGAATTGCCAAGGCAATACATGCAGCATGTGTCTGCACCTGCAGGCAGAGCTTCAGGTGGGCAGCAGGTCAGGAGAAAACAACCACCACCCAGCACAAACCCCTCTGTAATTAAATAGCTTCGTATTAGATTACAAAGAAAAGGCATTAGAAAGAAGTGAGTGATGGAATTCTGCAACCTGAGTTCAATGGCAGCCGCGAAAGGAAGGCACACTGCACGGCCCAAGCTGCCTGAACCACATAATGATGTTAGCGAAGCCTTTTGCAAAGTAAATTGCACGGAAGTTGAGAAACCTGAAAGAAGTTTAAGAGAAAAAGAAAATCTTTGCCTCCTTCAAGGAAGTGTGGGGGAAAAAAGAAGGAGCGAGCGGCATTGTGTGTCCTTAACAGCAGTCTGAGAACCGGAACAAAGGCAGAGAGACTTTCAAAGCACAGCAGCTGCCCCACTCTGCTGTTTGTTCTGCTCATACGCACACAAGCTGTTTCCTTTCATCTGGAAAAACTCACACAATGAGGAAAACACCTCAGAAGAACCCGAGTCTGTAATAACAAAGCCCAAGGGGCAGCCAGAAAGAGATCTTTTTGGCCAGGAAGGAATATGTGGTGTTTGGAGAGAGCCTCCTGTGCCTGGTATAGGGCACACGCACATCCTCCTGCTGCCGCAGGTCAGGCCGTGCAGCAGATTCCCCTTCCCTCCTCTCCTCCCCCCGAGATGAAGGCTGCAAGCCCTTTAGGTCAGCACAAAAGCGAGCAGAGGAAGCAGGAGCAAGGAGATAATAGGAAGGCAGCAGATGAAAGAGGGATGAAGCGTCCCCTGAACCCCTGCGAGGAGGGGGAAGAGCGCGGTCGAACCCACATCCCGAACGCCAGCGGCTGCGGTTCACAGGAGCCGGGCAGAGCGGCTCTCCAAAAGGTTGTTTTGATGAAGCTGCCATCTCCTTGTGGAATTCCAATCTCCAACTGTTCAACTGGCAGCGAGAGCTCTGCAGTACCAACACATGCCACAGCTTGTGAGGTGACTTGAATTACATTTCAGATGTGGGGAGGGGAGGATGGCAGTGGGAGGTTTGTGAACAGTATGCTCTAGCTCTGATGTTGTTATCACCAGATGGCTTCGGCTGTATCGTTTACAATAAAAAACAAACAACCCAAAAGGTAGAGAAGGAAAGGTGAAGCTGACAAATAAATCCTAATTCACCTGGAATTGGAACAATGGGAACAGCGGCCTCCCTTCACTGCAGACCTTCGGTGACGGCGTGTCCTCAAACTGCAGCCTGGCTCTGCAGAAGCCCCAGAACAGATTATTCCCCTGCAGGTATCTCCCCATCCTCCAGGGAAGGAGAGTGCCAAAGCTGCATCGCCTCTCTGCAAATCCCTCCCCAGGAAGGGCAATATGAACCCCCGCTGCCTGCTTCCCAGGAGCCAGGGCTGCTCCTCCACCAGTTGGTCACTGACGTGATGAGGCTCAAAGGTCTGGGCCAGGTTTGAAGCTCTCGGTAAACAGCGCAGCTCCTGCAGCATCATTGGCATCTCAGTGCCACAGAGCCAACTTCTCAATTCCCTGGCAATGAACTTTTCATGCCTGGCTGCAATTAGAAGCTAGAAATGCTGGGTTTGAGTTGTGACAGGGTAGTGCAGAGACTCTCATTATGACTAAATGCTTTGCTTACTTAAAAGGAAATGCACGTTAAATCCAATAGAAAAGGAATTAGTGGCATTCAAGCAGGAGACGCGATATGGGAATTTGTAAGGCACGTAAAGGGAAGGCTTTACTGTACAGAGGGTTGTGTGTTTGCCATGAGCACCTCGGGGGGGTACACAAAAAGGGGCAGAGACTGTCTCATGAGTCACCATCTGATAAAAATAGATTAAGAGTGAATGAACAGATATGTGCTTCACCCAACGGAGAAGAGGCTGAGAGTGGAAGGATGGTAACGGAAAAATCAGAGCCAACAACTACCTGAGCCATTTCCCAGACAAAACAAGAGTTATTCCCTGTAATCCATTACGTGCCCTACGGCAGCATCTTCAGATCAGCTCTATTTACCACTGCATATTTCAGTCTAACCTCCTTGGAGGTTTGGGGCTCACGATGACACACGTGGATGGGTCTATCCTACACAGCCATCCTGCACTGCACCTCCACCTTATGGAGCAGATGGAGGCTTGCACTGTTCTCCCTTCCCACATCAGGCAGAATAAAGGATCACAGGTCACACAACAGTCAGGGTTGGAAAGGAACTTAAAATCATCCAGTTCCAACCCCTGCCATGGGCAGGGACACTTCACACTGGACCATGCCACCCAAGGCTCTGTCCAACCTGGCCTTGAACACTTGCCCAGCTGCTCTGGGCACCCTGTGCCAGCGCCTCAGCTTCCTCACAGGGAACAGCTTCTGCCTTATCTCCAACCTGAACTTCCCCTGTTTCAGTGTGAACCCATTACCCCTTGTCCTCTCCCTATAGTCCCTGATGAAAAGTCCCTCTCCAGCATCCTTGTAGCCCCATACAGACACTGGAAGCTGCCCTGAGGTCTCCACGCAGCTTCTCTTCTCCAGGCTCAACAGCCTCAATGTTCTCAGCCTGTATCTGCCTTTGTATTTCTCCAGCCCCTGATCATCCTCTTGGCCTCCTCTGGATTTGCTCCAGCGTGCAACATTTCTTCTTGAATCCCACCTGAGTTCCAGGAGCAGTGCGGCACCACCAGTCCATGGCAGCAGACTGAAAGGGAACGTTTTAGGAGCTGGATTTCAAGCGGGCAGTTTCAGAAGCGAGCCACCCCCAGCAATGAAGAGACCACAGGTACCACACAGTACAAAATAGTCATTATTTATATTTTCCAAAAGAAAAAAATAAACCAAACAAAGTTACCAGCTATTTCGAAAGTTCTTCCCTGTAAGAAGAGTGACTAATAGAAAGGAACAGGACCGGCTCCGGTACAGTCAGCAAGTCAGGTACAAACAGTTGTTAAGAACCATGTAGCGACTCAGGACAGGGACTCTCGATGCAGCGTTCATCAACAATAAAATCCATCTTTTTTTTTTTTTTTTCTCCTTTTTTGTCTTTTTTTGTAGAAAAAAAGAAAAGGGGGAGGGGGGAAATAAAGCAGGGAAAAATGCCAAAAACATTTCCCACAATATCTAAAACCAGGAACCGTTGTTCTCGTCAGACAGCACGCTCCACAGCCAGGAGTTCCTAGAGTCCTTTCCAACCAAGCCTTGCTCAAAGGCTGCCTTCAGGCTCTCACCCCTCCAGAACACACAGCCCTTCACTGTCCCCTTGCACTTCAACCTGTCGTTTTATAAAAGGGGGGGGTTCTTGGGTTTTGTTTTTTGCAATTAACATACAAGTGCTACTAACAGAGAAACTGATCTTCTTGTTGCTGGATGGCAATAAGGAGTTACACAAATGTCCAGTTTTTAGCTCAGCTGGAAGGACTTATATTCTCTTTTGTTTTGATATAAATACTACTGGAGCTCCCATCAGGTTTTTCCTTTCCAGAACCCCCCTTTTTAACCCTCCAAAGCTCTCCAAAGCTAAAATGTCCTCTTGCTCCAGGCATCTGACGATTTGTTCTGTGCTGCCAGACGCAGAGACGTTGTTTTGCCCAGGACCTCTGCTGGGTTATTCCGACTTGGGTTGGTACCTAAACCGAACCCTGGATTTAACTGACTCAGCCAAGTCGAAGGGAACACACAGACGATGCAGCGACAGGGATTCATTAGGTTGAACAGCCCCAGAGCCCCAGGCCCACCCTCCCCCCTCTCCCCAAGTTACTTGGTGCTGTTTTAAAAAGTCTGGGTGTCACGAAGCAGTCTCTTCCCCCCAACAACAGAGTAAAAGCTCCACAGATTTCGCTGTCTACCTGGTGGTCAAGGTTACAGCAGCAACAGATGATGCTGCTTCCAGAAAAACATGGGGTGGTGTGACAAAGATGACTTTAGGATTGCTTCAGTCGCTTACGTGGGGGTCCCAGAAAGGGACACTGTGCAGAGGCTAGAGAACGATACGCCTCGGCCACCAAATGGGGATGTGACACTACCATAGACTTCCAGCCTGATGTCTCCATGACGTCAGAAGCATGACTACAAAGAAGAGAGAAGAAATCTAAGTTAGCAACCGGGGATAAGAAGGATTCACTAAATTGAATCTTTCCACTGGCCTGAGAAACTTCCCATTTTTAGTGAACTGGTTTACAGTCACTCTGCATGTATGTTAGACAGCTTTTCTGGGGGCCTGTAAGCTTTGGCTCTGATGGCACAGCTCTAGGCTGGAAAGGCCTTCCACTGAAGGATAAAAAGCTCAAACATATATGATCCCAGGCGGAGGACAGCAGGAACACAATGTTCACCCACCCTGACAACTCATTCACAGGAGTATTTTAAAGCACTGAGAAAAGCTGTATGAACTGACAAATGAGATTAAAAATGTTTCCAGACATCAAAGTAGTTGGTAGCTATTTTACACCTACTGAAAAGTCTTTCTATTATGAGTTGATAGTAGTCCCTTAACATCAGGAACTACCCGATATTCTATCACCTAAAACTGCTTGTGATCTTAGGAAGAAATCCATAATAGCTCACAGAAACAGTCCTGCTGCACGCTCTGAACAGTCCCAGCAGGACAAGACTAATTTGCCTTTAGGGCAATGCCACTTCAGAGATGCCACATAAATGCAGGACCACAAAAGGGAACTATCAAAGGGAAATAACAGAGGAGAATCTCCCCTGCATGTGACAGTCCCCAGGTTGTGACCCCTATTGCTAGTAAACACTTTCCTCTAGATCTACTGCATCCTGGTCCACAAGTAAACTCACTAGTTAATGAAGTCCACAGCTTGAGTTTTCAGTTGATCAGCACTATGTAGGTCAGCCAGAATGAGGATCTCAGCTGCATTTTCCACAGACAGGTTACTGCACAGGGCGTCCTCACACATCACCTTCAGACGTTCTAGAGCATACTGCAAAATACAAGCCAAGGTACAGTTACAAAGGAGAACACACTTAATCAGGCCTGATGTGAAGCTCTACTCGTGCTCCTTCACCCTTCAGTAACAAACTATTATGCTGAGCAGAGCAATATGCTTTGCTATATAAGCCTGAACTGTACTCAAAGAAATAGTGACAGCAAAAAAAAGAGAGAAAGAGCAGAATCATGATGTGCCCACCCTGAGGAAAGCAATGGAAAGGAAACATACCCACCATAACTCAGCCCGGCCTCCTTGTGTTACAGGCTTAGTGGTGCTGTGTTCATGCTTTGAAATGAGAGTTTCAGGTCACCTGTAATACTTACTATCTCAGTTACTTCAAGGCACAGAACGCTAAATGCAAATCTTTACTCTCACTCTACTACTGCATGACAGTACTACTCAGTTTCAGTGGAAGACCTATCTGACAGCGAATGCTCCATAGGTGTTCCAGGGATGTTTAGGCAGTTTTCATTCAGTTTCTTTGCCGTTAATGACCTGCACATTAAGATCAGCCTTGCTCAAGCATGTGCTACTAGTTTAATACTACAGTGTTAAACAAATGCCCCTGGTTTCTTATAGCTGTCCAACTGAAAGCAAAACATCACAGCCTGCCTGCAATGCCATGGCAAAAGCTCTATTCTAACTTCACATTCCCCATCTAGAAGTTTTTATCCTCCAATTGTGCACTTGCCTCAAGATGTTTCAGATCCACAGGGTTGGGCCATGTCAGTGCTTTGGGAAATTCCAAGGATATGCTCAGAAGAAGAGTGCTGCCCAATAAATTCCACACTCTACTTGCTGCAGCACTTCAGTCAGGATTAAAACATGCCAAGAGCTTCAAAAGCGACACAGTGGTCTTGGGCAGTCTTCAAAAAGGGCAGTACTTAGAAAGCTGCTAAGCCACTTGTCATCAAGAACTCAAACCCAGGCCCCAAACCTCAGTCTTGTGGAATATCATAGCTGGGAACTGCAAGATACTTGTGACACTCTTGGCATGTGTGAGCTGATTCTGGGGTTTGCAGCTCTCTGGATGAAAGCAACAAGAGTATTTCTGAGTAATTCTGAATATTCTAGATCCCATGATTACATTTCACAGGCACTATAGAGCAGTCAGTTCTAATGCAGTTCGTAGAACAGTTATGACATTAGCACTACAGAAGGTGTCCTAAGGATTAAGCACAATTAAGACTTTAGGTTAGCATTTCAAATTGAGTGGCATTTCTATAGCATAAAAATAATCTTTAGATTTATGTATGTGACAGAACTGCAGTTGAGAGCATTCTTCACAGTGGTTTTGAGGCTTCTCTGGACAACTCTGGGGTGCCATACCTCAGGAGGCAAGGCCACATCTGGAAGAGATCCTGCATTTGTAAGGACTACTCTGTCAAGCTGACCAGAGAGCTGGTACGAAGCTTGTTTGCCTGATGCTGGGAGCACTGCCCTCTGATGAGGGCTATTAATAGACACTGATTTTATATTCTGATTGAGATTTTCATCCCATCCAGATTAAATTTAGACAACAGAAACAGTTTTTCCACTTAGGACTCCATGATAACAAGTGCTTCAATTGAGGCATGGCACTCATAACCAGGACAGTTTTCTCCCCCCAGATCCTTTCCCAAAAGGCAAATCAAATTTCCTTGCTTCATCTGTTTCAACAACTAAACCAGTTTCAAATGAGGGGCAAGCCATGAGTTTCTATTATTGTCTGTCAGTAGCTTAAGCCAGCAGCAAATAAAGGTAAAAGCATTCCTTTTGTCAACTGAATATTCTCCTCCACGCATGTACAACTTTTATGTCGATTTTCACTACAAATAGCTCAGCTTCTAATTACACAGTTGGGCAGAAGTTGCCATTCTGGTCTCTCAGGTACCCAAACTCCCTCCTCTCTTAATTACACTTTAAAAGAACACCCTACCTAATAGTGTGCTTACCCAAGAGGCTGAAATAGTATCTTTTGGGCTGAGGAGACGTGCCTTGTTTTGGTTTTGGTCTAATTACATCTTTTCCCCAAGAGCCAGGAGGAACTCAGAAGAAGCTGTTTCAGTCTCTTGAGCAAGTATGAGATGGTTAATGTGCTTTTGTGAAAGATGGTTTATTTCTGCTTTTAAAAGACATCCAGTGAGTTTAAAAGGGGAAAAAAACGCCCTACATTAAAAGCCAAGGAACTGAAAGTTAACGCCTACTCTGCCCTTAATGTACTGTTTCTTACTTCCACTTGTCTCAGTTAAAGATGGTACGTGAGCTCTCAATCAATACTCTTTAAATATTGACTAAAATATGTGGCAATGATTATAATCAAGCAGAGAATCTCCTTGCATTAGTTCCCACTTATACTCTATTGCAGTGGCCCAATTATGGCATATGGAGCATTTCACCTCTCAAATCAGCATTTTTGACGAAGGCCAGGTCTGCAGTGACAGGGAATTTGATGGCCATGTGGTGGTTGCATGGAACAAGATTACATGCATCCACATCTTGGAATCCACCACCCTAACTGGCACCCACGAGAGAATCCAAGGACTGAAGAAGCATGGAGACTGAAGTACGGTCTCACCCCTAGAGGTGGTCCCTCCAGGTCAGACTTGAGGCACATTGGCAGGGCAGTGTGGAGAATCTTGCACTGCTGCTACCCGTGCTGAACCTGTTCCATGGATAAAGTCAGGACTTTAGTCTCCAGTGCTGTCAAACTGGCATCTTTCACCAGCACTAAGTTCACTTTTAAGAGAAAGAAAGAAAAAGGAAATACAGTTTTGGTTATATATTAGGAATTTCCAGTGGTTAAGACAGCTCACTGGCCAGCAGAGCACTCTTCTGTCCTTGGGGCTGCAAAGGGAAGGAGGCAGTAGCTGCCTGGCTGGCAAGGCCACAGCACTGCTACGCGGGGACTACCAGCAGCCTTCCAGTCAGACCATCCCCAACACCTCCCTGGCAAGAGCCCTGCAAGACCACAGCTGGGTAAGGCAGCAGGGCTTCCTCCAGTGCACCCCTTCTCGCCATTAACAGCAGGGATTGCCACTGCAAGAAGAAAACAAACAACATCTTCCCACTTCTGCCTACCCATCACTTTCGAGCATGTCTTGAAGGTGCAGCTACCAGGAAGAGCAGAAGGAGAAGCACACCCCGTTTGCCAAAGCAGAACACTATGTTGGAGATTTGGTAATAATCACGCTAAAAAGGTACCACCAGGCTCACAGTGCCATTTCCTTCTCATCCCCAGCTCTTATGCTAGAGCACGCTGAATACAAACACATCTGAAATGTCAAGAAAATGCTTAAAAAGGAGCAACAGAGACAGGTATACATTAAGACATATATCTATACACCTATAGGTATTACATGTATAGCCTATCTTAAACTACATCCAGGTTCACATGTATAGCTTATCTTAAACTACATCCAGGTTCACCTATAAGCAACAACCAAGGAGCACTCTGTAAAGCAAGACGTGTCATTCCTGGTTCTCTGAACACCCCTAAATCCGAACCATACCTTGTCAGCAGCTGCCAGCAAGTCATCAGCCATTTTGTCCAGATTTGGTGCCTTCCCCGTGTAAATAAAGCACATCATTTCCTTAAAAACTTCTGGCTCCACATCATTGATTTCAACACGATTCTGTAGCAGCAAAAGGAAGCTTATTGAGATCCTGACAAGAAGCAAAAGGCTTCCTTCCACCCAAGCTGCTTCAGCATTCAGAAATGCCCAACAATTTAGGTGTACTAACAGAGAGAAGAAGGAAATCATGTGGATGGATTGTTGGATTAAATTGTATTTCTCATTCTCTCCTCCTCCCTATCCCGTCCCAGACTCTTTCCCATGAGCTACAAAGGAAACAACTGCCACTTGATCTCTTTCTTCCTCCCTTGAGGACAGCTGAAGCAGAGACCTGCATCTAATGTGAGAAACCAAAGGTGACAACAGTCACAAGCCCTACCTAAGTCAGATATGACCAGTGATGCTAACAGCTGACTACAGAGCTATTCATCTAGGCAAAGAAGTTTTCCTGCCTTCAGCAACTCACCTTTTTGCTCTCTTCCATCTCATGCTCAAACATGGCGCTGAAGACCGGCGAACGCGCTAGAGGTGAGGAACAGAAACCCCAGTAAGGTACAAATGGTACAGAAGTTCAGGGTTTGACATCCAAGTAAAGTGGCTTCAAACTGGGTATGGGAAGATTTATTAAGTCCCTTCAACCACAGCTGAAGGATATATGGGTGGTCAGGAACATTTCTGGAGTTTCCCCTGGAAACGTGCTAACTGCTCTTTACAAATGCTTTAGGAATACATTACACTACAGCCACAACAGAACTCTTTTCCCATTCTCCCCATAGAGGGAGACAGACAAATAAAAATGGAGCACACATTTCTTCTCCACCTGTAGCAGTTCACAACCGTCTTGTACTATAGCTCTGCAGTTAAAAGAGCTGCAGAAGCCTCGTTCAAAGCTGAAGCAACTCAGAAACAACCATTTGCCATCAGGTCGTTGCCTCCTAGTCCACAAAGACCCATCCCGTTCAATACCAACCTGCCAGTATGGCTTTGTGAGCCTGGAACTCCTGGCCTGCCACGCACAGGCAGCAGTCAGTGAAGCGCGAGTTCTCCCAGAGTCCTCCCAGCTCATCTGCCAAGCGGCACTCGGGCACCTTCACCATGTTCATGGTATTCTGGCCAGAGATGTTGACAGAGTCCTGCACCACGCTCACCTGGAAGGGAAAGGAGAGCAAACAACCCCAAACCTCACCCGCTGTAACAACTGACCTCCCTACAGGAAGCTTTTGTTTCCAGGGAAGGTGAAAACAACCAGCACGTCTATGCAATTTCATCCTCACTTTGTTAGACAGTTTCCTATGGAAGTGGAACCTTATTTTTCTGCCTTTACAGATATCACACCTGACCTAGTTTTTTCTTTCCATCAACACTCTTAAACCCTCCCCAATCAATAATGCAATACAGACAGCAGGACAAATGAAAATAAAGCATACACAGAGCTTCTATAACCAAGCACTGCATCCACACATGCATGCAGGGCAGTGTCTGACCCCTCTTGCTGCTTCTGGTTCTAAATTCCTTCAATCACATTATCAAATACACTTTAGAGGAAACAGTAAGCTAAAGAAAAGCAGCTTTGTGTTAAGTAATCTCAAAGCTTTGGGGAAGGCAGATTCCTTATCACCCGCCCTACAGCACACAGGGTTAGGCAGGGACCATCTATGCTGGCTGATGAGTAACCTTCACAAAGGGAAGCATTAAAATCCAGTTCAGCACTAAACCATTATGTTTAAACACAGGGTAAATCACAACCTTCCACAACAGGCTCTGATAAGGAGAGATCAGAGTGACTGACACCACCCTGCTCTAACAAAGAGGAAAAGAACCAGGTGACTGACAGGGAAGCTACATGAGACTCTTTCCTGGATTTGCTGTCAAGTCCAAGTTAAATTTCACTTCTATTAATAACCAAGGCCAAAGAAGAACAAGGGTCAGCAAAGGAAGCTTCAGTTATGTAAAAGAGTAAATGATGAAGTGAGATGACAGAAGTACCTCCTGAGGAAAGAAGCCTGCTGATAGCACAGATCCCAACTCCTGACAAACCTCCATGGGTTTCTGATGGCAGCCACGGTTAAGCACCCAAACCCGAACCCGTATCAGACACCATTTGCTAAAGGACACTAAAGGTTAGCCAGAGCTGAACCACAGAATCACAGACTGGTTTGGGTTGGAAGGGACCTTAAAGATCATCCAGCTCCAACCCCCTGCCAAATAGGAGGAAACTACTATTCTTCATGGATTTGACAGCTACATTCTGGTTTTCCCCTGTGCCATCCAGACCAGCAACACGAATTCCATGATGGCTGAAAACTGATCAGATTCATCCAAAGGAATTCCAAGCTGTAGATCCCTTGCTGGAATCCAGTACTGGTTACAGACCAGCCCAAAACCCACTTGCTACCTGTGTCTCAAATCAACAAATAAACCTCCCTATAGATGACAGAAAGTCAATTACTCGCATGAAAATCTACTACATGGCCTTTTGCATAAGGAGCTGAGAGATCCCAAGTGGTGATCAGCCTTAGGGGTCAAAATAGGGAAGGTTTTGCTCAAGGTGTTTTCAACATCTCAGCAAGGACAGCAACGCTAGAGCTCAGGAGCGAGCTATTATTGCTGCTTTGGGAGCACCATTCTTTGTGGAGCTTTACCACGATATTTGCCTGTGATGTTAGAAGAGAACTGAAAGAGCAAAGAGTGATGCAGTTGGGATATGAGCAGTCAACCCCACCTGCAAAACAGCAGTGGAGAAATCCCCCAACTGACAACTAAGTGAGGTCAGATGTGAAACACTTGACAAGACACATCATTCTCTGCCCTAACGGCATCTGCAGCAAGACATCATCTGTGCTCAGCACCAGACACGAGTAGAGAGGAAAAGACCTTTTTCCTTTAATAATGCAATGAGAAGGTGCAGCAGAGACAACCCTCTGGTCTCCAGAGCACTTCCAACACATCCCCACCTAGCAAACATCAAGTATTGTTAACTCCTTAGAGAGTTTCTACATGCAAAACACGCTTGCTGAAAGTACAGATGCAAGCAGCATCACTTGGCACCTGTGGCCAGCAGGGAAGCATTAGGAGAGCATATGGCACACTGGTTTACATGCAAAGAGACTTGTAGGCTCAGGAAGGAGAAGGAAAAAAATAGAAAGAGTGGGGGGAATAAAACCCCAAATGGAAGCTGGTGAAAGCTTTTGCCAAACAGTTTCCAGACAGCAAAACCTTCCCTCTGATATCACTAAACTTCAGATTTCTTGCACACTTGAGTGGAGAACAAACTGAAAGAGAAAACAGAAGATTTCAAGGCCAGGTGAAGGCAGAAGCAAGTTCTCTCTTCATCCAGAACAAACAAAACCACCGAGCTGAAGCTTTGAAAAGGAGTAGCTCAGTAAAGAGTGAAGTGACTTGAATTCGTACCAGTTGCCAAGACTACTGGAGGAGCTCAGGTTTAGCTACACTGCAACTTGCAAATTCCCTTCTCAGACTTTCATTTTGGACTTTCACTCCACAACTGGGAGTTTTCTGGCTCCTTCATCATGGAGGAAAGAGCAATTGCCAGACCTACGGAGGTGGGAGCCAAGACACTGTCCTCCTCCCATATTCACAGAATCATAGAAAAGTCTGGGTTGGAAAGGACCTTGAAGCTCCTCCAGTTCCAACCCCTGCTACGGGCAGGGACACTTTCCACTAGAGCAGCTTGCTTCAAGCCCCTGTGTCCAACCTGGCCTTGAACACTGCAGGGATGGGGCAGCCACAGCTCCTCTGGGCACCCTGTGCCAGCGCCTCAGCACCCTCACAGGGAACAGCTGCTGCCTTAGATCTAACCTGAACTTCCCCTGATTTGGTTCAAACCCATCACCCCCTGTTCTATCGCTACAGGCCCTGATGAAGACCCCTCTCCAGCATCCTTGTAGCCCCATACAGACACTGGAAGCTGCCCTGAGGTCTCCATGCAGCTTCTCTTCTCCAAGCTGAACAGCCCCAATGTTCTCAGCCTGGCTCCCTATTAGAGCTGCTCCAGCCCCTGAGCATCCTCATGGCCTCCTCTGGCCTTACTACAACAGCTCCATGTCCTTCTTATGTTGAGGACACCAGGAGTGCAGAGTGCTGCAAGTGGGGTCTCACAAGAGCAGAGCAGAAGGGCAGGATCAAGTGTTAAAGGAAGGGCTCTCTCCGTAACAGTAATTATTTTTGCTACTGATCCTTTAGAAGTTACACATGTGAATGCCTATGGTGGCCAAGCAAAAGTGAAAATAAAACCCAAACAAACCCAAGGTAGAAAAACCTCCAAAACCCCCCAACTGTTGAACAGCTCTGAAGCATTTCCTCCCCTCCTGACAGAACACACAGCAAAAGGAAAGACTCCCGTAAAAAAAACAATGCTGCAAGAGATCCAAAGACAGAACAACTTGTTCTACCTGTCTTCTGGCAGAAATCACAGCTACAGGAGCTATTCTGCAGTTAAAAAGACAACAGAAGTGAAGGCAGCAGCAGCAGCTCTGAAGACCCTGGAGAGTTTCAATTTGCTCATTTAAAACTTAAACATCTAGTTGCAGAAATAACTGCATCTTTGTCTGAGATCAGTACTATTCAAATCATCATTCTATAAGCAGTTAGGAGGAAAACACAAACACAATGAAAACAGTGGTTCCTACAAAATGCCTTTTTATTCTGTTTTTCTTGTTGTTGGCTCTACAGACACACTGAGAGGAAGAAAGAAAACTCTTTCTTTACTCAGCAGGCAAGTAATAGGCAGGCCAGCTGCCCCCAGAGAGCTAGTTCTGGTTTTTATCCCAACTTTCAACTTCAATAGTAGAAAGACGTGGATGATAACACAAAACCACAAGCGAAATGATAATCAAGCACGCTAAATTCCTATCATCATCCCAGGTAAAAGACAAATCTAAAGCAACACACAAATGCAGGGGAGTGAATCGCCATGAATCACACCCAGAAGCAAGCCACTGGAAGCACACACACTGCCACACACATGGCCAAATAAAACTTAAGTGCCAGAAAACCAGGCACAATTTCTCCTGACACTTCTGACTCTGAAAAAGCAATGATGAAAAAATCAGGTCACATCTACCTCTAGCTAACGGAAATGCTGCTCTTTCAGCAGCACAGGAAGACTTACCTCACAGAAGAGAGTGAGTTTGTCATCTGGAAGAAGTCCATTGGCCTCATCCAAAAGAAAGTCTCTTCTAATGAATTTCTTGAATCCCCAGTCCTTGCCTTGTACAAATCGATACGCTCGCTGGCTCTCTGAAAGAGAGATGGTGCTTCAGACACCAGCTGAGCCTCGCCTCATCAAACAGCAAACGCCAAACTGGCCCCAGCAGACAAGACATGAGTTTTTACCCACCCATTGCTTTTGTCTCTTCTCCTTTAGCATTCAGGATGGAGAATTTGAACTTGGCTCGAACTTCACTTTTTGGACAGCTCACCAGCAGCAGGTAAAGGGATAGATAATCTTTACTTTCTTCATCCAAGCCTTTGGGGTTCACACGTAAACACCTGTAAAAGCAGGGATCTGAATGAGATGCCAGGGCCAGGTCTGGCAGATCATTCCCAGCCTTCAAAGAAAGGGCACTGCAGAGTCTTCACCATCAAATGCACAGCAAATCAGTTCTGTTTAACAGCCACACTGAAATAACAGATGGGTAAATAGAGTGGAACTGCATGCTGCACTCAGACTCATGCTCCATCTCCAAGACAGATAATAACATACAGGCAGGAACCATAGGCAAAGCAACAAAACACAGAGGGAAAAGATGAAGGGGTTTAAATGGTTTAAATTACTGAAAAGAACCCTGGATGTCAATTTGCACAAAAGGGAAGTGAACGAAATAGTGGAATGGTGGCAGTGGATATGAGGAAGTGCAACAAATCCAGAGAAATGCTTGGTAAAAATTCCACAGGAAGCAATTGAAAGGCAAAATGGGGTTCTGGAAGGTTGGTGGTTTCTCAAACACCATAATACTAGGGCAAGAAAGAGAAAACTACTGTGTGAAAAAAATGTAGTAAGTGCAGGAAGAGGCTCATAAGCACTTCCATGACCTGAAACCTGCCGCAGAATCTTACCAAAAGCAAGATCTAGGCCAAATGACTAACAGCTCACAGACATAATGACAAAAAAGCACAAAGATCTAGACATTGATTGAGCTCTGCCCTGCAAAGGTTGTGAAGGTAAAGTAATGTAATAGCAAAGAGCAGCTCAAAGAAAGCACAGGGCTGCCACCCAAAGGAAGGGAACACAAACTGTATCACAGACACACTATTATTTAGTGCCTGGTTTGCTGCAATCTGTCCTAAGGAGGTTTAAAGATAAATGTTAACACACTTAATATCAACAAGGGATAAAATAAGGAACTGGGTGTTCGTGGACCTCCCAGGTCAGCCATGACCCACAGCAGATACACATTCTGAACAAAGCCTACTCTGAGTTACTGGGAATTACTCAAGGAAGGTAAGTGAAGTTTTAAAGGAAAGGGTAAAATGAATGTCAGCTTTAAGAAGCAGAAACTCCTTGGCAGAAGGAGTTACAGAACATTGTTACTTCCATCACCACTATGTTAAGTCTCCAAATCCCCAAAAAAGCTGCCATGAAGAGGAAGCTAATACAGTAGCAACAGTCTTTTATTGCAGGATTTAGAGTGTAGATAAAAATTACCTTTTAACAACAAGGAGTATTAGGGACTGAAAGTGGGAGGCTGAAATAGAGCTTGAACACACTGCATGTGGACTCTCATTGCCTCTGAGCTCAGTCCAAAAAAACCCCAATTTAAGACATTACTGATCCTCCACAGCAAGTCTCAGCTTCAAGGTACAATGTGATCTCCCTTCCAGCTATGGGCTTCCATTAGTGCTGATGGTTCCCATTAGCAAACACTGCAAACAGCAGTTGTTTTGTGTGCCCAAACACAATGCTGAAGCAACAGCATCTTCTCTGTGCACAGCTGAACATTCAAGGAAGCAAGAGCCCACTTGTGCACTACAAATTTTCTTCTGTATTTAGATACATTTCATAGATTTTTCTCTGTTCTAGAACAAACACAGTGCCTTCACACAGCTGTACGAGAGGGGGAAACTCTCTGCTCTATTCCTTACCATTTGAGTTTATCATTGGCTCCAGATGAAAAGGTTGAGCTTTTGATGACCTCACCCATTTCTTCTCGGCAGAAGCTAAAGTTGTTTATGGTCCACATGTAGGAAAACTTCACTACCTTGATCTTAAAACAGAGGAGAAGAGGTGGTTTAGGTTCCTGCTCATTCACCCTGTCCATCTTAAGGGCAAAACCACAAAACTTGCAGGTTTTACTGAGTAATTTATACGACAAATAACCCCCAAGCACAAGCCACAGGGGCAGCTGGACCGCTCCAACCTCTCCAAATGCCTCCTCCAAAGTTCTTGCCAAGTGAAGAAGGCAACAATCAGTTGCCTTGGAAATCATGGAGTAATAGAAGAGTCTGGGTTGGAAGGGACCTTCAAAGCTCACCTATTGCAACCCCCCTGCAACAAGCAGGGACATCTTCAGCAGTTTGCCCCAAGCCCTATCCAAGCTGGCCTTGAACACGGCCAGACTCTGAACTCGACTTGAAACTTGCTTTGATTCATTTCTTAACCACAAGGTTCTAACTGCGTTGTGTCAGGAGCACCTCAGCAGAGTGGGGACTTACCTGAGTGTAGCACCAGCTTTCTGCTACAGGTCCACTCGACATTTCTGCCGGAGGGGGAGGACTTGGCACTCTTGACATCGCCAGTTTGAAGATTCAACAGGATTTCACCACTCAGCAGAAGAAATTTAGAACTGAGCTTCACCCTGTCAGTCCGAGCAAGAGGGAAAAGGAAAACCATTGATAAAGAAAAACCTAGACCAACCTTCAGGAGTGCTGGCAAACCCCATGGGATACATGTTAAAGCCATCCTCCTGCTTTCTCCCTCCCCCCTTCAAAATGTGTTGTTACATTTAAACGTTTCCAAGTGTTGCCATATGTTTTCTGGAGAGAGGATATACCACCTCCACTCATTCTTTCAATGTGCAGCTCCTTACAGGAATAAGCCCAGCACATCATTTGCTTTAAGGAGTCCAAGACTCCCACTTGACTCCAAATTTACTACTTTACTCCAAGGCCACCATTCTGACTCACTACTTACCC
This sequence comes from Forpus xanthops, assembly GCA_032466535.1. Lineage (NCBI taxonomy): Eukaryota > Metazoa > Chordata > Aves > Psittaciformes > Psittacidae > Forpus > Forpus xanthops. The sequence goes on from JASSUY010008618.1 coordinate 23,467, forward strand.
CCTGTTTTCATTCTGAGAGATTCAGACTATCAGGGATCAGTTCTGACACCTGACGGTCTTGACCTGAAAGCACCACAGGTAGCACATGCAACCAAGCTCAGTAGCAAAACGAAGCCCTGGGTTCAGAGCTTCCACATCAACAGAATGATTTCTCATAACTTAAAATCTTCTCCTGAAACCTGGCTGCTAGGGAACATGTTGGGAATTATTTCTGTACTTCTGGATGCAGACCAGACCTTCCCCAAGCAAGGCTCACACCAGTCTATGGCTGTGTTTGAGTTCTGTGCACCCTTCCAAACGCCTGGCAATACCAGCACACATGCATTAGCTAACTGCAAAACCCAGAAGTGGGGGTTTATTAGGTTTCATTTCCTTTGAAAGAGCACAAGTGAGCTCATGTCAATACTGAAAAGAGACAGTGGCTATCAGAAGCTAAGAAGGAAGTGGAGTACCCTACAGAGATGCAAGTTAACTCCATGGAAATGGATTTCCTGGAGCAAAGCTCAGGGGCAAACAACGATTTGGGTAACACGTGACCTGAAGAGGCCCAGCACTGATGGAAACAGAGCTCTCCCATCAAACTGCTTCACAAACTTCTTACATTTGTAGTTTGTGCTGTGCAAGTGGAATGAGGGGGATGAAAAGACAGGGACATCAATCTGCACTTTGGGCATCTGTTGCAGGCTTTATCACCAGAAACTTAAAATTACCCCAATTCCTCCACTCTGTGTCATTCAAATGAAGCTGAACTTGGCAGACACCTCTGAATACTCAGCTAACTGCCCTTTCACTGGCAACATTCAGCCTTGTCTCCAGCCTCAGTGAAGTGTCTCCAGGGTCTTTCTGGGACAGATAACACCCAGAATTCCAAAACAAGCAGTAAAAACCACTTCCTCCTCTCCGGGGCTGGGGGAATGCTGCCTTATTGCTGGTTTTAGCCCAGGGGCAGGAGCAGGAGAGACTCAAGCTTCATTCTTCCCCTTGGGGTTCAGAGCAGCCCTGTTCAATTCCCCCCAGGCTGTTCCATTGTTCTGTTCACAGCTATTTTTAATCTATATTTCTCCAGTGATGTTTTACAGCACAGGCACAAACACGTGGGCACACACTCATGACAGGAGAACAAGCAGACAGGGAAAGGATGAAGTTTCTTAAGCTCACTCCTCACTGACATCAACCTGAGCAACAAGGCGCTAAGCCTAAAGGGTTTGACCAGAAGAAAGAGCAATGAATAAACTGAAATCAGGTTCTGTTTGTTGTTACAACTGCAGTTAGTTTCTACCATTTTAGGTTTGAATAAAACCTCATCTCCATCTCCTCCCTCTGGCAGGTTAAAGCCATTCCCCTTGGCCTGTCCCTACAGGCCCCTGGCCAAAGCCCCTTTCCAGGTTTCCTGGAGCCCCTTTAGGCACTGGAGCTGCTCTAAGGTCTCCCCTTTAAGGAGCCTTCTCTTCTCAAGGCTGCCCCAGCCCTCACAGTACCTCCATGGCCCCTGACCTCACTCCAGCAGCTCCACGTCCCTCTTGCATTGCTCCCCAGCGCTGGACACAGTTAATTAAACCTCAAGCCACAACCACCTACTTGGCCTTCTTCCCAACACGGGCACTGGGCAGAGTCCATCACTTCAAGACACCGCAAAGCTCTGGTGAGGCCCGCGTGGAGTATCAGTGCCCAAGCGGCGTCTTCCCAGCGCCTGTGAGGTCACAACGCTGCTCATGAACCAAGTCCCAGGTAAGGTGTTTATCAACAGTAAGCATTCTTCCTGAAGAAGAACTGCTACTTCCAAGTAAACTGAAGCAATTAAATGTCTCTACACACAGATTAGAGAAGTGGTTTAACACTTCTGTGTAATTACGCAGTTGAAAGACTCCAGTGGGGCTTTCCAGAAGGCAAACTGGGAAATTTAGTGATAGCACTTCCCCTTTATGGCATGAAAATTAAGGATTAATGAGGAGGCAAAGAGGAGATGACAACAGCTTCTATGTTACAATGGCACATTCATCAAGCCTGCTGGAACACCCTGAGAAGTTGAAGGGTTTCCTGGGTGGAGGGCAGAAGTTAGTCCCAGACTCCTGTGTTTCATCAGTCTCCCAAGGAGCTGCTCTCCAGAAGGCTGCAGCCATCAGGAACTGGAGAAGGAAACACATAATTGTGTGATGGCCAAATTGAAACTTTAACAGCCACTATCCGTATCCAACAGGATTTTAAGCTGTACCATCTTAGAGATGCAAAGAAGCTCTAGAAAGCTTGTGGTGTAAAAGGCAAGGCGACTGTACAAGCTTGAGATACACCAGACTATATAATGTCCTCTGAGTAACTGTCACTTTTATCTGCCATATCCTTTCCTCCCAGATGGCTTGGCTAGGCAGGTGGCAGTAAAAGTTATGACAGCCTGCTAACAGAACTGCTGCATGCCAGTTACGCTTTTCAAATGGCCCAAAGGTTGGAGATTTGAAAGATTTTTCCATTCTTTGGAAAAGACACCAATCCATTGCATCAGAGCTTCCTACAGATGCTTTGTGAGGCAGTTAAATACAGTTAAAAAGAGATGTTAAACTCCAGTATACCCCCAGCTCAATAGGGCAATTGACCATCAAATGCCATCACTGGTACTTTTACTGCTGTAGTAAATCACAGTGGGAATAAACAGGTAATATCCAGCAGTGTCCTTTGCAAAAGTTAGCAGTAAGGAAAAACTTGCCTCTTGCTTTGCTCAGCAAGCACAGGAACAGGGGAAGTAAAAGGTCACTGAAATATATCCTTACAAGTGTGCCTTCAAACCTGCCATGTCCTGTTCCACCTTCAAATGGAGCACTGTGTGCAGTTCTGGTGTCCTCTACATAAAAAGGACATGGAGCTGTTGGAACAAGGCCAGAGGAGGCCAAGAGGATGCTCAGGGGCTGGAGCAGCTCTCACTGAGAACACTGGGGCTGTTCAGCTTGGAGAAAAGCTGTGTGGAGACCTCAGAGCAGCTTCTGGCTACAAGGATGCTCAAGAGGGACTCTTCATCTGGGACTGCAGCAATAGGACAAGGGGTGATGGGCTGAAACTGAAACAGGGGAAGTTCAGGCTGGAGATAAGGCAGAAGTTCTTCCCTGTGAGGGTGCTGAGGCGCTGGCACAGGGTGCCCAGAGCAGCTGTGGCTGCCCCATCTGTGGCAGTGCTCAAGGCCAGGTTGGACACAGGGGCTTGGAGCAAGCTGCTCTGGTGGAAGGTGTCGCTGCCCGTGTCAGGGGCTGGAGCTGGCTGGTCTTAAGGCCCTTTCCAACCCAAAGCGTTCTATGATTTTCCATTCCTGGAATGGTTTTAACTTGATTTTCCTCCTAAGGCAATTCTCCCATTATAAAACAAGGGGAAAAAGAAAATATTAAAAATAGGTTTGGTCATTTCCAAAAATAATAACTCGTAGAACTTCCGAAGGGCTGGGCAGAACGTCAGCGCTGTGAGGAGAACTGCACGTTTGACACAGACTGGGGAAGAAAAGGAACATCAGTTTTTAGCCGTAGCACATCCTCCTCTCTAAACATCATCAGATAAAATAGCAAAAGCTAAAACTAACCCAAGGAAAGAGCGAGGAAGTTGGTGGGAAGCAGCAGCCAAAATTCCTCTAAATAACTTTCTCCTTTTATAAACAAAACCTCCACTGAGAATTTGCACTCCTCAGTCCTTAAGTTGGATTTTTGGTCGTCTTCTAACACCGCTTCCTGCCAATGTTTGCATACGTGTAGAAACCTGTACTCCCTTAAATCACATCCAAACCTAACAAGAAATAACCCAACGTATCTGGAACTACCTCCACTCCAGTAAATATAAAAAGCAATCACATTCTTAATAGCAAACTGGATTTGTAGCTTCAGAGACACTCTGTTTTGGTCACCACGTTTGCTTTGCTACTTCTTTAACTCTTTCTACTTCTATATTTAATCCTCTTGAGGTACATCTCGAGATGTTTAAACCTTAAATCTCAAGACTCTTTGTCCTCAGAAGTTAATCTTCCTCCTAATTTGATAACTCAGTTCAGAAGCATATTCAAAGGCAAGCAAGCTCTCATTTCTTTCCCTCCAAATGCTCCTTTTCACCTCTTTGCTCTTCATTCCTGCCAACCCATTCCTGCTCATTTCTGTCCTCTCGCAGGGAAAAATGTTACTTGAACACAGCAGAGAAACAATGAGCCCGAGCAGACTCCTATCTTCAGTAAGAAACCTGAGCTTAGTTTGAAGAGAAGGGGTTTGTTACTGCCTAGAACTCCCTCATTTCAGATCCTCCCTCACAGGCAAATCATAGGAAGTATTATACAGCTCCAGTTCCTACTTGTAGGGGAAACTGTTACCTGCCACTTGTCAAGTAGCTCCGTTGCCACTTTAGCAGATTTCATGAGACAAGTAAACCATGTGCACTTTCATAGCATGGAAGTCCTCCAAATGAAAGATAATGCCATGAAAATACCTTTTCCCCAGAGAACTTCCCAAGGACCTGGGGCAGCAGATTGCAGAGCTGACCTCCAGCAAGCCATCAAGACCATAATTCCCTCTGGAGCCCTTTATTTACATGAACTTCCCAATAACTCAAACACCTGGTAGTCCTCTCATCACACATTCCAGGTGCCATCTTGCCTTAATATTTCTAAGAGATTATCACCCAACTTGAGCTGAAACACGCTTTCTGCCATTATCCTTCTGGGAATTAGGCTTTCAAATAATCCATTTAGAGATTACGTGTGGCCAAACCCAGACCTCAAAGTACTACATCCTTCCACCTCTTTGCAATTGCAGCATGACTTCAAAACGGTTCAGAGAATTATTTGAACCTGCTAAATGGAAAAGTGTTATCACTGTCAAATAAAACCACTCTTAGAATCCTTATCAGACGTCAGCATGAGAAGGAATAAGGAGAGGAAGGAGATGGGTGTCAAATTCCAACCAACTTCCATTCCCAGCCCATCTGTAGTCTCCTCAACAATCACCAGCTGTGTTTTCTATAAAACATATCACACCACCTTCAATAAGGTGTGATGGTTTTATTAACACAATCTCAATAATCTCACATTAACATCCAAGAAATCACACTCTGAAAAGAACAATTACGGCATTTACCTACACACATATTTGAGTATCTTCACCATTCAAGGCCAAGAATATCCAACTATAAGACAACTTTTGGTAGATTGGAGATTCTGTATTATTAGTTAACAGGAAAAAAGCCTGGGCCAGAGGCATTACCCTATGTCTGGGTGTATCAGTGACACTGGAAGCAGGGCAGTAAAGTGCATTCTTTCCACTGCCTTCAGAGCTGATGTTGGAACTTGTGTTCGAAGTGAGTAAAATCTCAAAGGAAGTATCTTGAACACAGGGAACTGATTTGCTGACTTTTGAGTTTTTATTACACATTCTCAGTTCCTGTTGGCATAAGCTATTTACTGAATCTTTAAAAAACAAAGGGAAAAGTAAAAGTACACGAAAATTAATCCTCAGAAGATCCCTACATTCTTTTTCCTTCTCACACCAACAGATTATCTCCATAAACTGTGTCCAGCCTCAGAGAAGAAGCCAGCTCTTGTTGCTTTTGTTTTCTTCTTTTTCCCCCTTCTGTTCTTATAAAACCACTTGAACAAATCTGCCTCCTATTTTCCCCACCAATAGTAAAGCACAATAAGCTACTGGGCAGTATTACCTAAGGAGAAATATAGATTATCTGCTAGCCAAGAGCCAACTCAAAGAGTTGATACTGGGGTTTTTACCACACTTGGGGGTTTGCTTAAGGTTGGCACCAACCTAAAGCAAGGATAGAGGAGAACAGTCCCAGGATAGAGATGAATATAATCTGTAATGCTTGTCTTTGCACTCCCTGTTATTATTCTTGTATTATATCAAATTTAAACAGCAGTCATGTCACTTGCTAGAGAGCAGAGGGCAGTAAGGCAGAACACAACATCTGATGGGCAATCTTCAGGAGTTCTAGACTCCAATACCTCCACTGACACACTGTTCTTCTCTTTGGGCAACAAATAAGCACAGAACCCCCACAAGCTAACAGGAAATCTTGAGCAATTCGTCTCTCTCAAATGCAGGAGTGAAGTAACCGTTCTCCGAATTTCATTTAGTGCCCACAAGGGCTTCTAAGAAATCCAGCAAACTGATACATGTGGTTTTCAAGCACAACTTGTTGAGGCTGCACACTTCTTACACAAGAAAAAGCAGCTGAAGGAAACGAAGGCACCAATATAGTGGTGCCATTTAACAGCATTTTGAAATTACAAAGGCAGCTTTATGAAGGCGGGATACCCAGCCTACAGGAGCCTGCCTTCCACGCAGCCAAGGAGATGCTGTATCATGTCTTCATCATAACTTAATGGAATCTTGGGGAAGGAGAAGGGGATAGGCAACATTCCGTAACAGGCCACACAGTTGTAAGCATGGTTCTAGCTATGTCAACCGACAACTTCGTAGTCGGCGTCTGTTCTAGCCTCTTATGCAGCAGTGCTTGGGAGGCTGCCAGGCAGCCTCTCTGCATTGCTATCCAGCAGCTCCAGAGGACTTGGTCTGTGTGTCTCCACCTGCACTCCAGTCTCGCTGCTATGAGCACAGCTCTAAACCCAGGGCTGTCAGCTGAGCTTTTCTTTCAGACACAAAGGCAGATCCAGGATTTGAAATGAAAAATTAAAATGAAACAGGATTTCTTTTGAGGAGAAAATAACTGAGGCCTCAGTGGCTTCCAAATCCAAGCAGAAGAAATAAAACTTAACAATCTTGGCAGGTCTCCTCCTAGTACATGAGCGCTATTTGAGAAAAGTTGCTACATACAATTATGATCTGATTTATGAACAAATTTCTGCAGTGATGAGCAAAGAATGTGGGCAGAACAGTAACTAAAGCCACACTTCAATATATACATGTTCAAAAGTGAAAGGACTTCTCCAGCTGATTTAAGTCCTGGCAGCAAGCTCCTTGTTTGGCTCCAAGATCAGTTAAGTTTTTCCAGACCATCCTCCCTGCCCATGCAATTTTGCTTAATCTCAGTTCTCGTCACAGCCCAAACAGAGATATTCACGTTAGACTCATTTGGGAGATAGCTGTTTACTGGAAAGATAAGGACTTAGACTTAGTAGAAAGGAGGAAATAAAACTAATCTGAACAACTACACGTTGCTGTTTAAATCCCACAAACCATTTAGTGAACCTCTACAAGGGCCACTCCTGCATATTCAGAGTTCAAAAATACATAATTCTTTAAGCTGTGTTTGCTATCAGAAGGCAGTTTTCATTTTTAAACATCACATAGCAGGTTGATGCTGCATAGATGTCACTGGCATACCTGAGATCACACGTGTTCCAACTGTATTGCTATGAACTCAATGTTAACTCCAAACTTAAACCATCAGGCAGCAATTTAAGTATCCTCGTGTCCACCTACAGCCTATGAGTTTACACATAATGCCACATGAAATAGTTCTGAATATGGATAAAATTTAAGTGTTCAGGGCTAAACCTTCTAGCATGTTTTCAGAAGTGATATTAGGAGATGCCTCAATATTGAAAACAGCATAGTTAAACCCAAAATTCTGACTTTTGCTGCTGGCGAGTCTCTCTGAGGTGTGCACAGGCATCTTTTTTTGCCAGACTATTATTTCTGTCATTAGAAGTTGGATCAATTTTTAAAAGCATTAACACTCCTGTGTATGATTCACAGCCAAAGCATTACATCAGCCCCCATTTAAAATGCACAACGTACATGCTGCATTGCTAGAGCAAGCCATTTTTCAAGTCCACACTCATAAAACATAACCTATAGAATAAGACCTACAACACAGGCTAAGAAAAGCTGAACTGAGATCTCAGTATGGAAATGTTAACACTCTCATCCACTGCATCTAAAGTCACCAGTATCCTACTGCCTTCTACTGTATCAATGGTTAAACCAGTACCTTACTGCAATTATGAATTCAGCATTGGAGTGTTTAACCCCTCTCATGCTCCTGGTGTTATAAACTCTACAGATGCCTAAAGAAATCTGTGGAGATGTAAGGTCAGAGAACACAACGGTGCAACTCCTGCCTGCAGCCAAAGGATTTACTCACAGTATCGAAATGAGCTCCCAAGTCTTTTCCAGGCATTTGCTGCAGTCAGTAGTTCTGCATCCTTTTAGTCCTAAAACTGTGGAGAAAAAAAAAAAAAACAACCAAAACCCCCACAAATTACATTTCATGTGGGCTATGTATTTTCTTAACTTCTTAGCTATGATCGTCAGCAAAGAGGAAGAGACTTCCAGAATCACTCAACTCCTTCCTTCCAAAATGCTCCCACAGAGTTTAGTAAAGGGCCACGAAACCAAGAAAAGAAGTTCTGATACATTAATATAGCTTCTGAAAAACAACAGCTTCCTTGCTTGCTCAAGTGTATCAATACTTTGATCTCACACTAGTTTCCTGTACCCTCATGTGATTCTAGAGCTTGGGACACATGCTTTATCTAAGAGGGATCCTAAGAATAAAGTACAAGGCAGAATGCAGCAGCAACTTATCAACTGAGAATCAAGCAGCAACACATTGTCGTCGTATTTCCTCTCTGTGCTGAGTAGGAAACACCAGCAGTCAGATGCTGGAGGAATACAGCAAGATCTTACATAAGACTCCAATCATGCAGAAAATCAAGTCAAAGCTGGGGAGGAGAGAAGGAATTTTCCCAAATTACAGTGGGTATTTCCAAGCATGGAACTATGGATGCAATTCCTAACACAGCTACAGCTCCTGAGCGTACAAAACACAGGTATCTGTCTCAGCTTTTATGCCCAGTTTTGCAGAAATGATGCCCACGAAGAAATGAAGCAGATGATTTCAAGTTTACAGTGAAATGGCATCCCCATGAGTCAAATGCTGAACACAAGCACGTGCCAAGAATAAAGCTGGTAAGTCCCTCTTATTGTAAACTGGATTGGTGTCTAGAAAAGCCACACAGGGCAACAAACCCAGGTTCACAGTGCAGACCTACACTGGGCCTGCCTAAAGGCTCAGCTGCAGGTTGGACATTAACCCTAAACTTCCCCCTACCCTGCTCGGGTTCAGTGGAAACGGAGCAGACTGGTAAGTGGAATTGTTTTGACCATTTATCAGCTCTAACCAAGCCAATCCTATTGTCAGTGCTGGTTACCTTCTCCACGTTAAAAAGTCAGCAAATTGGAAGATCCAATACACAGGAAATAGTTTTTAAGCAGTCCACTGTGATGTGTGCAGTAAGTGATGATACTGCTCACCATATGCCACACCAAACCCCATTGCAACACCCTTCCTGATGTGTATCTGTGCGTAAATGCTGGAGGTTTTGGGGAGGAAACATGATTTAGTTTTACAACAGTGGTAAACATACTCAAGTAAATCCAGGTATCAGATTTGACAGTAGTTACTACAATCTTCTGGTGGGTACAGCTTTGTATTACTGTCCTCTATTGACAGTGACAGGCTGACAGCTTGCAAGGCACTCCTGCTATCATGTGGGCCCCATTGCCATGCACCACAAACTACCACGAAGAAAACAAATATCTGCTTTTCCTTCAGGCCACAACAAAACATGTGACATAAGGAAACCAAAGTACTCTTGGCATCTGGGTACAAAACGTCACTGGAAAAGAAGCAAGGCAGTTACATGTTAACTGAGCTAATTTGGGGGGGTGGGGGGTGGTGTTAATAACCAGAAAGTTCTGTTTCATATAGCATAAATAAAAGGATAATTCTCTTACACAGTTTTACAGTGTTTCACGTTAAAACAACTCAAACATCACCACCTGGAACTCTAAAGGCAAAGAAAATCACAAAAATAGCATTCCTTTTCGTTAGGTCAGGATGCTGTTCTACCATCACAGATGTAAACGTGATTAATACTGCTGAGCTGGAGGAAAATGACAACAAATAACGTTATATTCTGTGGTTTGTTCCCCTCTAAAAACTCCTGTCAGAAAAAGCCAAGTTTCACAGGCAGCCTCGCAAATACTATGGGAATAATATTGTACTTTTAGAACACCACCTATCACTAATCACGATAACGATTTTAACAAGTATTAGCATTCTATCAAACCGCACCAGAAGCACATCTCACTGCGAAAAAGAATTCTTTTGCCTTTCCATACTGCAATGATGATGCACCATTTCCTTTAAACACCACTACAGGCCTGAGACACGGCTAAGAAATCCCAGCCCTGATCCCAGACACCCGGAGATCCAATTAAGCCGAAGCACAAGTTCCCTCCTGCCGTCGCAACGTGCCTCAGAGCCCTCAGCGGCACAGCCACAACCTGTCACCCTTCCTTGGTTGCGCCGCTCGTCACCTCGGCTCTCCCACTCCCTATTTCCTTTCTCCCACTCGTGTTCCACACTCAGTTCCAGGCACCAGCACCGCTCCCCCCCCCCGCCTGGGGACCTCCGGGACCCCCCAAACCAGGCCTGCTCCCAACTTTTCCCTTTCCCCCTCCTCCTCCCCTCAGGCCCCGCTCCCTCACACCCCGCTCAGCCGAGGGGCCGCTCCCTGCCCCAGCTCCTACCTGGGGCCCGGCGGTGTCTCCCCGGCGGCGGTGCCGCTCGCAGGCCGAGGCACGGGCCGGTGCTGGGTGGGGACGACGGCCGCGAGCTCTCCCCCCGCCTCACTCCGCGCCAACCCCGCTACGAGCACACCAGCGGCTTTGGATCACTATTTGGCAGCATGTCTTCCCCGGCCCGTTGCCCCCCGCAGCACGCTCAGTGGCTCATTATTCCGCAGGTCCCCGCAGCAGCCTCCTGCGCATGCGCGGCGCTGACGAAGCAGCAGGACGGAGGCCGCTTCTCCCCCCTCCCGCTCGCGCACGCGCGCAGCACCGCCTCCCCGCTCGCGCGCCTGGTGACCACTGCGCATGCTCAAGACTGCCCCCCCCTCCAACCGCCGGGCTGTGCGCGCGCCCCCTGGCGGCTGTCAGCCGCGCTGCAGCACGTGCGTCCGCGTCCCCGCCACAACCTCTGCGCATGCGCGTTCGGCCCCGGCCGCCCCGTGGCTCACATTCTGGCAGCGCGGCGGAACGCTTGGGTGTCCGCTCAGATAGGATAGCTCACTATTTGGCAAAGAACCCCTCCGGTACTACAGCTCGTTATTTCGCAAACAGCCCCTCAACCATCAGGATTCACTATTTGGCAAAGAGCCCCTTAGCTACTAAAGCTCACTATTTGGCAAAGAACCCCTCCGGTACTACAGCTCGTTATTTCGCAAACAGCCCCTCAACAGACAGGATTCACTATTTGGCAAAGA
>JASSUY010008620.1:0-11875 GCA_032466535.1 Forpus xanthops
GGTCTCCACGCAGCCTTCTCTTCCCCAGGCTGAACAGCACCAACTCTATCATCCTATCCTCATGCAACTGAAATCGAATAATTTCAAATCAAAGTCCCAAGGCAATAGAGTATGTGTTGCATTCCCTTTAAAGCAGTTAGAGTCCTGAATGGCAAAAATAAGCATTTTTTAATATTTCCATTAATTTCCATTTTTTATTTTCTAGATTCTCTTTCAGCCACTGAATTCTCCTAAAGCCTTTTCTGGAAGGCACTCTAATCCCTTATTGTTTATGATTCATGTAAAAATCACTAATCTGAGTCGTTCATCTCATAATCATTGCTGAAGTACATTCTTGTAATTTCTCACAAGATGTGCCTTCTAAGGACAATGATCTCTCTTAGAACGGTCATATAATATCTCCAAAGAGAAAGTTGTCCTATTATAGCCTCATTTAGGCCAAATGATGACACCACCTTCTGAGCAGAGATAAGCAAAATATTTTCAATTCACTGGAAATAATAGCATGCTTGCCTTAGAACAGTTCACCTAAACAATTTTAATATGCCAAAGATTTTAAGTAAAATAATTATCTTTTTTATTAAGGGTTAGACTGGCAGCACAGGATGTGGCATCCTATTTTTACCTCTGTGTTAGGAACAAAAATTCTCAGCTAGCTGCATTGTCACTTCTGCCTAAGGAAACATGAAACCGCAATTCTCACTTATCAGGAGTTATAAGGCACACAATCTGAGCATGGAAGAGATGTTCTATGTTGTCTCTGTTGACATTGTTCTACAATTCATGAATATTTAAGCATTCATTACAGAAGTGTGGAAGCTCAGATGAACTCCCTTTCACTTCAGTGTCTAACACCCTTGGAAGCTTCTATCATTTATACTCTCAGAAACGATTTAATTCCCCTAACAAAGATTCAAGACGTTTCAGAATACAATGTGTTAGAAAACGAATTCGAGATGACAGTCTCGAGAGTGGACGCCTGCAGCGCCTGATCTGTGGAAGGCTCGGCGTCCAAGAGCTTCAACTCCAAGCAGCAACAGACACTGAGGGATCCTCAGGATTTGCCCAGGAGCCGGCAGCTCAGCGGATACGAGGAGCTGACTCAGAGGGGGCGGTGCCAGGAGGAGCGGCGGCAGACCTGAGTGGTTAAAAACCTGCCCGAGGGAACGCGAGCGATCGGGGCGTGGTGAACAGTGCGGGTTCAAAGCAGTTTGCTCTGCAGTTCACGTGGGCAGGTGAGCATGATAGTGAGCACTCGCCACATGACCTCAGTGTTTCCCGGCAGCTCTGCTCTGGCTGCCCTGGCGGTGGCCAGTGTAGGCACCCAGACAGAGCAGATGAGAGGGGAGACTGCGGTGCAGAGCTTGGGGTGTAGAGAGCGCCTGCACTGCTCTCCTGAGAGGAGGGTGCGCAATGGGCAGGGCTGGACTCTGCGCTCCATGGTGGAGGTCCTCCTGCAGCAGTGGCTGAGCTGAGGAACACTGTCACTGGGCTGAAAGGTGTGAGAGAAGCTGCGGGGAAACAGTGCTGCTTGCTCCAGGACCTGACTGTGCAGGGGCCTCAAACATCTCCTGTTCCACATGCAGGTAAAGAAACTGCTAACCCAGGATGCTGGGAAACAGTGACAGGAAAAAAAAAAAAAAGGAGGAAGAGGACAATTTAAAACAAGGGGCTTCCTCCTCAATCTGTTGTTCCTACCCACAACCTCTTTGCTATCTTGCAAGGGGCTGATGAGGAGCCACACTCCCACCAGGAACTGCACCATGAACAGCCAGCTGATGCAGTGGTAAAGAAGATCACTACTGGTGCTGCCAGGAAAAAGCGGCAGGCCATAGTAGTAGGGGCCTCTAGCCTGAAAGGAACAGAGGCACCCATCTGTCGGCCTGACCCCGGCTCAAGGGAGGTGTGTTGCCTACCAGGGGCTCAGGAGAGAAGCTGTCTGCTCCAGTTGGTCCCACTTCTAGTGATCCGTGTGGGTGCTAGAGATATAGATAGCAGTAGCCTGGAGAACATAAAGGAGGACTACAGAGCTGTGGGAGAGGTGGTTAGGGGCTCTGGAGCTCAGATTGTCTTTTTGTCAGTTCTCCAGGATACAGGGCAGAACCTTAAAAAGGCTAGGAGGATTGGCCAGGTTAATAAATGGTTAGAAGGGTAGTGCCATAGTCAGGGCTTTGGGTACATAGAAGACGGGACTCAATTTAATAGGCCAGGTCTACTGTGGGCTGGTGGAGCTGATTTGACAAAGAAAGGGGATTTGGTAGGAGACTTACCAGACTGGTCAAGGATGCTTTAAACTATATGTGTTGGGAGAGGGGGGCATCATTCCATCCCAACACACTAAATCACTTGCCAGCACCTATAGTCAATGTTTGGAGCAGTGTCTCTACACTCCAGCTGCTCCAGCCAATGAGCCGGCTTCAACTGGAACTCGGCTCAGGTGCCTTTATATAAATGCCCGTAGCATGGGGAAAAACAAGAGGAATTGGAGATGTGTGCATGTCTATGGGGGTATGATATCATAGTTATCACAGAGAGGTGGCAGGATGGCTCCTATGACTGGTGTGTTGGAATGGAAGGTTACAGGCTCTGTAGAAAAGACAGAGCCAGCAGACAAGGGAAGGGGAGTTGCTATTTATGTTAGGGATAGGCTGGAGAGTAATCATTTATCTTATTTCAGTATTTCTTGATGACTGCAAAGATCCAGAACATCAAAGAAGATTAAAGGGATGCTGGGGAGGGTCTTTTCATGAGGGACTGTTGTGAAAGGACAAGGGGTAACGGATTCAAACTTAAACAGGGAAAGTTTAGATTGGATCTGAGGAAGAAATTCTTTAGTGTAAGGGTGGTGAGGCACTGGAATGGGTTGCCCAGGGAAGTTGTGAATGCTCCATCACTGGTGGTGTTCAAGGCTGGTTTGGACTTAGTCTTAGGTGACATGGTTTTGTGAGAGGTGTTGCTGCCCATAGCAGAGGGGTTGGAACTGAATGATCTTAAGGTCCTTTCCAACCCTAACTATTCTATGATTCTAGGATTCCTTGTGGGAAACTCATTTCCTGATCTCCTTCCTGGCTGATTTAAATTTAGGTTTTTTTTTTTTTTGTAATGCAGCCTAGGAACAGCATTTTCTGTTTTCACTGCCACATTACACTGATTTTCCTTGAGCTTTTCATCTTCCAGTATTCCTAACTCATTTTAAACTTAGCCAAACTATTCTATCATTCATCTTACAGCATTTATTTCTCCTAGAGCTGCAGCTGAGTTTTGATTTCTTTAAGGGGTATGTAGGCTAATCATAACTAGTAACTGTTTATGCTACTTTACCAGTCTTATATGGATGACTTTTTGATCAGGTAAAAAAGTATGCTTTCTTGCAGACCATTGCATAAATGTACAGTCCCCATGTTAAGACAGGCATCCTATCAAACCAGTGTTGCAATGACTAATCGCAGAAATCTGCTTTGAGCTGTTTCATGATTTTTGACAACTCAATGTGTTTTGTGTATTATTTATACTATTTTATTAAAAGTTTCATTAGGAGTTACAAAATCTGAAAGCGCAATAGAGATGAGCCTGCCACAGCTCCCTCTTTGTAGGTGTAGCCAGTATTTAGGTTAAACATGTATTCCCCATAGGTATTTGCAATCTGTAAGGTGCTCTGTTAAACTGATTTTGCCTGATACGTGTTGTGCACAGCCCTGGAGGCTGGCACCCTCCTGGGATGCCCTGGGAATAGCTATGTCAAGGACCCATTTTTCAAAGTTGCTGGGGTTGTGACCATTCTTCTGTGCATCCTCACTTGTATGGATTTTAGCTTTTAATCACACACACTGTCCCAGTGGACCAGGATGGGTTTGTCCACACTGGGTGTGGGATTTATTGTGAGTTTCAGCTTTCACAAAGATCAGTAATGCCTGCACTACTTATTAGCTCACTGCAAGTAACACGCCACTTACTTGATTCAGATATAACATAGAAGAGTAGAAAAGTTGTTTTACACTCACCTTAAGGTGTATCTTTACACTGCAATGCAAATGATGGGGTGTGGATGTAGTGGGATGCAATGTGAGAGTGTGTTATTCAGTAACTGGAAGAAAGGGACCAGAAGTAAACCAGACGGTTAAAGAGGACACTTCCTCTGACCCAGATTTGTTATTTCAGCTTGTTATATATTTTTTTTTTTTACTTTAGGTTTAAGTTAGCATTCTGAAGAAAACTGAAGACAATACTAGGAAATATATACCTTTTAAAAGCACAAGTACAGCTAACACCAAGTTTTCCTTAACATGCTCAAGCAAACTCCTATACTCAACTTCATTTTACTGCTACTAAAATGAGTCAACTCTTATTGACTTAACTTATTACCTATTCAAGGAACAAGAAGCAAGCAGGTTACACTTCTATCTCTTAACATGACAAAATTATGTTGCTTAACAAAAAGAAATAAGCTTGGTTAAAAATATAAAGATATGTTTGCTACTATGCACATTCTTTTAAATACATTTCGTTAAAACTTATGTTTTCCATGTAAAATCTTGTTCTGACTTTGTCAGAATATAAATAAAGCCAAGAAGTAACATTTTACATTGGATCAGACAGAATTTAAGATTCTGTTTTGATTCATTACCATGACCCACTCTGTTGGAATTGAAGTACTACCAACTGCTTTATTAACTGCAGAAGCTGCCATCTTGAACAAACTAATTTAATCACTGTTGTGTCTGATCATGAAAAATATAGACTATTCTAAGAATACAGTCCTTATACATATATAGTACATCGATGGCATATAAAGGGCAAAGAACAGTGGAGTGACATTTGTAGTATCTATGAGATGCTACCTTGTGAGGCTACACTCAAATATCTGTTTTAACTGGAACATTTTAGTTACATGTTTTGCCATTTCCCAATTTTTTAGTACAATTTGAGATACAAACATGTTGAAATATCGACATTTCTTGCAGCATTTGAGATCAGAAGCACACTGCTGAAGCAAATTTCCACTATATATACTTTGATTCACTTAATTAAATCCATGAACTGTATTCCTTTTAGAGGGAGCCAAACTAAAGGGCTTGGTCTAGTCTATGGAACCAGACTAAACTTAATCTTTAGTAAACCCTTTTAAAATATATACTGTGTACAGACTATGTCTTCAGAAAAAAAAAAAAAAACTTACCTCTTCAGATATTGGGCTATAATTCTTGCCAATTTACTCACATTTCTTTCTTTGGAATTATGTTCTACAAAAAAGATGTCATAAAGCACAATGAACCATTATAACTTACGTTAATTGAAGTATTTTTTCAGCTGCAGCAATTTCAACATTTCACTGTTAAAGAATGGCATTTTAAAGCAGTACCTTGCATCTCACCATAGATGCATGCCCTAATTCCCTAACATTCCCTATATTTTATGGTATGTGGTCTACTCAGTTTATTTTATACTTTCTCTTTTAAAGCAACAACGATTACAGAGAACAGCTATCACTTTTAAAATACATTTCAATACAATGAATATATTTAAATTTTAAATTACAATATTAACTATAGTGGAGGTGAGGCAGAATGAAAACTTCATCCTTGGCTTCTCTGGTGACCTCTGTGATTCAGTGTTCTGGACCACAGTGTTGGGAGTTTTACTTCATTCTACATCTAGCCTGGTCCCATTAACTATATTTCTGTAAGTTTTCATGTTGATTAACAAAGATGAAGACAGCCTGAGAGAGTCGAGCTTTTTTAGCCTGGACAAAAGAAGGCACAAGGGAGGCCTTACAGAAATCTTTCTGTACAGTAAAGGGGTCCTACAAGAAGTCTGGAGAAGGACTTCCTACAAAGCTATGTAGTGATAGGACAAGGAGATATGGCTTTAAACTGAAAGAGGGTAAATTTACAACAGCATACACTTGGATTTCTGGGCTGCAAGCGCACATTGCCAGCTCATGTTAAGCTTCTCATTGACCAACACCCCCAAATCCTTCTCCTCAAGGCTGCTCTCAATCCATTCTCTGCCCAGCCAGTAGTTGTATTTGGGATTGCTTTGACTCGGGTATAGGACCTTGCTTTGTTCTTGTTGAACTTCATGAGGCTTGCACTGGCCCACCTCTCAAGCATGTCAAGGTCGCTCTGGGTGGCATCCCTTCCCTCCAGTGTGTTGACCACATCACACATCTTGGCGACATTGGCAAATTTGCTAAACATGCACTCAATTCCTCTGTTTCTGTTGCCATCAGAAATGTTAAACAGCTCTGTCACAGTACTGACTCCTGAGGAACACCACTCATCACTGATCTGCAGTTCTGTATTGAGCTATTGACCAGCCAATTCCTTATCCAATGAGAGGTTCCTTAGATGTTTTCAATCTTGATCTTCTCCTGCAGGAGGAGCAATATTTACTGATAAATATCTATAGATATTTATAAAGAAATGCTTCATGGTATAAACATAAATTACAGAAAAGAATCATTTACCATAAAAAATGGAGACCAGGGTTTTGTTGCTGATGCCTTTAATCTTCTTTGATGTTCTGGATCTTTGCAGTTGCCAAGACATACTGAAATAAGATAAATGATTATTTTGGTTTTGTATATTTTATATGTATTAACTTTGACTGATCGATGTCACAGATTAGCCTTTTCACGCAAACAAAAATATAGTGCCAATCTTGTCAAATGTAGAGATGTGTGTACTTATTGGAAGTTTTGTTGTTTATCCTTCCAAGAGGTGGAGGATCAAATATAACTTCTGATATTGACAAGCTTTATTCATGGAATAACTTTGCTTAACTTAATTTCATTCTTTCACTGTTTTTGCCATGCATTGAGGATTCTGATGATAGGTTGAGGAAACATGTGCTGCCCATCCAGAACTTAATTTTTTGGACATATCTACAACCAATGCATATTTCTGTTTCCAAGGAAAAATAGACTTGATGTAAAGCATGTATATTCAGGAGTGTGACTAGCAGGTCAAGGGAGGTGATCCTGCCCCTCTACTCTGCTCTTGTGAGACATCACTTGGGGTATTGTGTGCAGTTCTGGTGTCCTCGACATCAAAAGGACATGGAACTGCTGGAACAAGTCCAAAGGATGGCCATGAGGATGATTAGAGGACTGGAGCACCTCCCGTATGAAGATAGGATGAGAGAGTTGGAGTTGTTCAGCCTGGAGAAGAGAAGGCAGAGTGGAGACCTCATAGCAGCCTTCCAATATCTGAAAGGGGTCTATAGGGATGCTGGGGAGGTACTGTAGTGCAAAGACAAGGGGCCTATAGGGATGCTGGAGAGGGATGTTTCATGAGGGACTGTTGTGAAAGGACAAGGGGTAATGGGTTCAAACTTAAACAGGGAAAGTTTAGATTGGATCTGAGGAAGAAATTCTTTAGTGTAAGGGTGGTGAGGCACTGGAATGGGCTTCCCAGGAAAGCAGCGAATGCTCCATCACTGGCGTTGTTCAAGGCCGGGTTGGACATAGCCTTGAGTGGCATGGTTTAGTGGGAGATGTCGCTGCCCATGGGAGGGGAGTTGGAACTAGATGATCATAAGGTCCTTTCCAACCCTAACTATTCTATGATTCTATGATCATTCTTGGAGAGAATAGAGTGGTCTGATGGAGGATTGGGGAAAAGGCTATATTTTATAATTCATTATAATTACAGTACTTATGCACTTTTTTGACTTACAAAAACACCATTAAAAGCTAGATACTAAGCACTTCAATTTGTATTACTTTTAGGTAGCAGCAAGTAGATGGAAATGAAAGAGGTGCACCTTTGTTTTCATACGGCCTTTCTTGAAGACTTGCCAAACTTGTATTAAGCTTGTATTGTTACAGTGAATATTTTTTAAGGTAGGCAAGAAGTGAGCTATTGTACATAGGGAAGCAGAAGGGTGGAAAACATTCTACTAGCTAGATGTATGATTTGTTATCATCCAGGTGTTTTGATTTTGCAAGGGTAAAAAGAACAACTTTTTCAACCATGAAGTTAGACAGATTTCAAAATAATGCGAAGTGGATCTTCATTCTCAATGCAAACTTGTGTATTTGTCGCCAACACAGAGATGATGACAGGAGGCCCTGTAGAAAAAGATTAATGACACTAGAATTTACCAGCTTGATGCTTACACTGTACTTTCAGTGTCCACGGACAAAGTGTTTGTTTTCCCTTTTAGATTACTTACCACTGCTTGATTTACTGGGCAGCAGAGTGCAGACAAGTTTTTAAATAACTGTGGCATGGCTACTATTCCTCTCAGCAAGTAACTGAACTTCTTTTAGAGACTGAAAAAGATTACTTGTTCTGCGAAAATAGTGCAATACTTCTTGCAATCAGGATTTTCTTCATGAAACATGATTTTAAAGGATACTTCAGTTGCAGCTCACTCTGGTTTTATGTATCTCTGAGATCCTTTGACCATGAGGAAAAAAATCTAAGAGCAATGAAAGTATTTATGGATGAATCAAACTGGTTAATAATGTTTTTTATTGAGTTTAACACGTTGCAAAGAGCTCACAAATCTCTAAAAGGCTATGGTACAAGATGACATTGGATGAAAATCTACTTGGTTATTCAATTGAAACCTCATTGATTTTAATTCAGATAAATTGTGGAAATACGTATAACTTGCATAAAGGAAAGGCAAACTATTTTCTTCATATAATGTTATTGCATACATAACTCCAATGATATTGAAGGACGCACACAGTAATGAATTTAATTCATTCTGTTCCAATTATAGACTGAAATTCTTTTCAAAACAGTACAGCTTCAGGTTGTGATCCATCTTAGCAACCCTGTCCCACTTAGTCTCATATTTGCACTTATAATAGGTTTTCTGAAGGAGCTGTCACTCAATCTGAACAAATCAAGAGTCTTGATAAAACACTGCAAGCTTACAAGTGAGAAAAGTTTTAAAAACTGACGTGATTTGAGACATTTTATCAGGCAGAGGGCTGTCTGAGACATGTTTCATAATATAAAATCATCTTACCAATTACTCAGATATGGTACTTAATATCAACTCTTCTTCTTGAGTGTGCTTAAAGACAATGTCAAGTTTATATTGTTCTAGGTCTAAAACAGATCTTCTTTCAGAAAGACTTTCTCCATATGAACAAAGGCAGATGGACCCCTGGGGGAGGAGCAGAGCTCATAGTCTGAGATTCCACTAATGAATCACTCAGAGAAGGCTAGACTTGGCATTTAAGCCAAGGTCATCCAAGATTTGACTTTGGTATCATTTGCATAAAACTGAAACCAGGAATCTTACTTTTACACAGTTTTGCTCAGAGTTCTCACAGTGGATGAGCAAATTTAAAATGAAACAGCAGCAAGTGCCCCAGGCAAGGGGGAAAAAAAATGGCAAAAAGAGGTGCCATTAGCTTCTAGAGCACAGGCAAGAGGGTCATTTTCAAATGACCTTACAGATACCAAGCTCAAGTAAGCAGAATAAAAATTATGGTTTGCATAATGTAAGGAAATGTACACAGAATGTAGCTTGCCTTTCCTTAAACCTCTGCAATTTGTTTACACATTCATAGACTAGTTGCATTAGTTACGAGTGGCAGAGTGAAATGAAGCTGTATTGTATATAGATGAAAGTATCTCAGTCAAATTAGGGCAAATATATCTAATGTTTCAAAGGTCACTATAAGAAATTGCTGGTTTGTCACCTGATTTCTCTTTTGGCCTTTTGTCCCAGCAACAAGATATCACATCACTGGCAAAGACAATGGTTTCATAGTTTTACTATAATTTTCATGTGAAAAATAATCTCCCTTGTAGAAATAGTATGGTAAGAACACAGTGTTTTCACTGCATTTGTCTACATAAAGCTTTCATGTTATCATCTAGCAACATTTTATCTGAGTAATCAGGGCCTGTATGTCATGATGTTACTGCAGTAGCATGACTGATTCTCCATCTGTTTCTTCTACTGGGGAGGAACAATTTTGTGTGCTTCCTCTCTAAACAGCTTCTTCCCAATGGTGATGCAAACTGAGAAGTTGTCATGGGTTCAGCAGCAGCAGCCATTTTTTTCTTTTTCGTAGTAGCTGGTGCAGCACTGTATTTTGGGTTTTCTGCTTGGGAAGAGTGCTGATAACACCAGTGTTTATTGTTATGGCTTAGAATGTTTAGGCGGGCCAAGGACTTTCTGAGTCTCATGCTCTTCTGGGGAGGAGGGGAAACGAGGAGGAAGCAGAGACAAGGCACCTGACCCAAACTGACCAAAGAAGTATTCCATAACACAGCATGTCATGCCCAGGATGTGAATAGGGGAGGAGAGACCCGGAAGAGGGAGGGGGGCACTGTGTGTTTGAACTTTGTATGAGGTGATGGGGGTGCACTGTGTGGTAGAGTTTTGGTAACAGGTGATGGGGAGGTGCACTGCTTGGCTGGGCTGGATATACGGTGAGTTCTTGCATTCTTTCCCTGTATTTGCCTTGTCATTATTATTATTGGGGGTAGCAGTAGTGATTTGTATTATACCTTAGTTACTAAACTGTTTTTTTCTCAGCCTGTGGGAGTTGCATTCTTTCAATACTCCTCCCCATCCCCCCAGGACTGGGGATGAAAGTGGGGGGAGTGAGTGAGAGAGTAACTGCATGAGTTTGAGGGCCTTAAACCACAACAGAAGCCTAGGGCCAAGCTTGGCAAGCTACTCAACTTCTCTTTGGATGAATATATATTGTCTCAGGGTCAAAATGCAATCAAAGGGCTCAGGTTAACTTCAATTTTATTAAGATTATGCTGCTTCTCTGAGAAGTATATGTCTGCTCTGGAATCTCTCACTGATGCAGGATGGTGTTTACTTGCTTCTAGTCCTGTGCAGATACGTAATTTAAGGTAGCTTCCAAAAAATCTTTAACTGTTGACTTCTGACAGCTGGTGTCCTAGGCCAAGAGTAGACTGACTAAACCTCTAGGGTGTAGAAGGGTCTCTGTTCGTCACATCTTTGTAGTAATTCAATCTGGAATTTCTGTTCAGTTTTCCTTCCCCATGTTTAACCTTCTGTATTTTCAAATGACAACCATAGCATATTAGACCTTTAATTTTGCCATGTTAAATAAAATTCTTTAGGCTAGGTTGTCAGAATAGCTTATTGATCTAGCATTTTTTCCCCCTGTACATGTACCTCTGTGTGTTCCTTTTTTTGGCATGCGCCTTTATTCAAATATAGAGTTTGTATTCTTTGGTTATATCTGTCCCAGCAAGGAGCTAATTGCTACTTTCCATTGCTAAGAAGAGATGCTGCCTTGTAAAGAGGCTTATAGGGCTCTTCCTCTAAAATGAAGAGAATAAGTATGTCATTCTAGATTAATCCTTTACAACTGACTGTTTAAAAAATTAGGAAAAAGTTTAAATTGTATGTATCCTTTTCATGTCATTAAAAAATTGTGAGATTTGTGCTTTGCTCCAGGGAAGGATTTCTGGCTTTAGATTCTGATTAGTCTAAGGGGCGAAAGTGCTAACCCTGAGTATGTTTAGCACTTCATATCAGTTATTTTTTTTTCTCAGTTCTTAGACAGTAAATATTCAGAATTTTTGTACAACATTCTGAGAGATACACTTTCAATATTGTTTGTGGTCAATGTGTGCACTTATATTATTTTAATGATCATATAATAGTAAATCTTAGGGGTGAGATCCAACTCACCCAATTTAAATGCCTTGAACATACCTCAACTTTAGGTTTGTAGCATAAATATCCGCTTAAATGTTTCCTGGGTTTTCATGAAGAATATTCAAGTTAAATCCTATTGAAAGCCTTCAGAGAAGAATCAGTTTAGTGGGAGGTGTCCCGGCCCATGGCAGGGGGGTTGGAACTAGATGATCTTAAGGTCCTTTCCAACCCTAACTATTCTATGATTCTATGATTC
>JASSUY010008621.1:2675-38971 GCA_032466535.1 Forpus xanthops
CTCTTCTCCAGGCTGAACAGCCCCAACTTTCTCAGCCTGTCTTCATATGGGAGGTGCTCCAGTCCCCTGATCATCCTTGTGGCCTTCCTCTGGACTTGTTCAAACAGTTACATGTCCTTTTTTGCTGAGGATACCAGCACTAACCATCCATTACATGGTGTTTACTGATCCATGTATATGCAGTCTCAGATCCTTGAATTTTGTATGTGCAAAACTTTTTTTTAATCTTGCACCTAGCAGGTGATGTTGGACTGAGGATCCTGTTAGTGTCTTTGTGAAGGATTTTGTGGCACACATGCAT
Source organism: Forpus xanthops (assembly GCA_032466535.1). Lineage (NCBI taxonomy): Eukaryota > Metazoa > Chordata > Aves > Psittaciformes > Psittacidae > Forpus > Forpus xanthops. Next base: position 2,977 of record JASSUY010008621.1, read on the forward strand.
GCTGTCCATCCCTACTCCTCCAAATAATTTTCAGGACACTATGTTGAGTTAAATGAAAACAAAGCATTTGACTCTTATATTTTTCACTTACTGTCATACAGCTACTATCAGTGCTGGGGAAATAGTTAGTCCCTCCTCCAAAATTGGATCTCCATATAAGAATGACTTTTACTGTCAATCAGTTTGGGGAAAATAAAATAAAAACCTGTGTGTCAGCTTTGGTTCTTCAGCTGATATGTAAAACTGCTTATAGTAGAGTGCATTACACGTGGACTTTTTATCTGTGTTCACGTTTACCCTTGATGTGCGTCAAGATACACATTGGAAGTCTTCTGCACTTCTTTATAAAGGTAAAAATATAATGTTGAATATATAGCATATGGATGAATGTCAAATGAACTCTGTCTTGTTTCCTACACTTCTTGTGCTTGTGCTTATTAGATATTCTAGGACATTATTTTAACACAGAGTGTGTTCACATGTTTTTATACAGAAAAAAAATACACCCAAGTTTCTCAGTTGTAAAAATAAACCTTTGTTTTGTAAACTGTAAAGTTCTAAGAAGAGCACTGCAGCCAAAAGGCAAAGGTGTACTGATTGGTAGGTAATAAAGGCAAGGTTAAGATTTAGGTTTAAAAAATCTGAGCCTTACTTTATGTAAATAGGATATTTTACATAGACATTGTACAAAATTGTATATAAATCAAGTGTGTGAGAATTGGGACAGGTGGAGTATAATTTGGATGCAGTGTGCTAGGTGGTAGAGCAGGAGAATGTTCTGCAATTTTGTATTTTTAAGCATCATATCATAATAGGGATTTCCAATTTTAGTTTTGTCTGCTGTATAAATGTGAAAACTCATAATCATATGTGGAGTAAGCTTTTCTTTCCTTTCTTCTGGAATATAAACCAGTATGCTTGTACAGTTATTTTTGACATTTGAATATTGCTTTAGCTAGAACCTATTATACATCCTTCTTTTTAAAACATTGTCATAAATACTTAAATTGTAATAATGGTTCTCAGCAAGACAGATCGCTCTTTCAAGTTTTAGTTAGATCAGTTTTGTCTTACTCCATGCAAGCAGACAATAAAATAGTAAATATAAAGAAAAATTACGAAAGTCCCCTGGTAATAAAGTACCACAGAAATGGTAATAGTGATTATCAATAACATCAGCACTCAGGAAAATCATACCTATTTAATTTCTCCTAGTATCAGTGAACTGTGTATTTTGGGGTCTCTTATTTATTCAACTTCTTTTAGGTTAACTGGTTTCTACTGGTTGTTACTATGTGTTTTCATTACATTTTTTTTCCTCAGTAGAAGAGTGGTGATGAGTTTAGTTGATAACACTTTTTGCCTTTCAAACAAATTACATTTTTGACATTTTCTTCTCTATTTACAAAAAAAAAAAAGGAAAAAAAAAAGTTGTTTTTTTTTTTTTTTTTCTCAATGCAGCAATTTTATATGCAAAATGCTAGGAGGGAGGTTTGGTTCCAACATTGTGTTTTCCTGGCTTCCAAAGTAGCAGACCAAAATGATGCCTTGGCAGAAGATGGCAAGCCTTCTGGGCATATCTCCAAACTTCCATTATGTGATTGCTAGGTTATATCTGGACAGAACCTGTTGGAGGCAACAAATGGAATGTCACTTCAAGTAATGGCTACTAACAGCGACAATCAGTGAAGGATAAGGAAGACTCCTGCACTCAAGCAACCTTTGTTTTTAACATCAAGCGTTCAAACAAAGAATGAAGCAAACTTGTGAATTATGCCTGAAGCTTCTGGGGTGCCAGTCACTTTTTGAAGCTGTCTGCTTTGGAAATGCTGGTGACTTTGCTTTTCTTGTATATAGGAATCACCCTATTTTCTAACATCCTGCCAGTAGCAGAACTGCCTGACTTGTTTGGAGCAGGAAATGGGGAAGTGTTATGTTGAAGCATAGAGAAGAAGCTGTTGTGATGAGAGGTGTAACTTTTATTGGAAATCTTTTTTTGGTCAGGTCAGAATTGTGAAAAGATTTCATCCCTTCCTACTGTTCCTCAAAGGCAAAGGTGAGTAATAAGATTGCTAGCAATCTGGAGTTTGAGAAACTGAAGCAGCATGGCCCAGAGGGATTTAGCAGAGGATGAGCCAAAAGTATTGGAAGCTATGGAGGGGGAATTCAAATTGTAACTGCTTTGCAGTGGTAATGTGACTACGGAATGATCTGTAGTGGAGGGCAAGAAGGTTCACCTTCAAAAGGAGTTGAGCTGTCTGGAAGCTAGAATGCTAAACAGAGCAGCTTCCTGTACAGAAGTGAAGTCTTTGCTGATGAGAGAAGAATCATCCACAGAATTGTTTTGTAATGACTATTTAATGCCGGTACTTGGGCAACTGGTTTTAAGGGATTAACCCAGTACCAGACTGAGAAGTCCGGAGGAGGACCACAAAAATGATCAGGGCACTGAAGCACCTCCCATATGAAGACAGGCTGAGAAAGGTGGGGCTGTTCAGCCTGGAGAAGAGAAGGCTGCATGGAGAACTCATAGCAGCCTTCCAGTATCTGAAGGGGGGGACCTACAAGGATGTTAGAAAGGACTCTTCAATAGGGACTGTAGTGATAGAACAGGGCGCAATGTGTTCAGACTTAAACAGGGGAATTTTAGATTGGCTATAAGGAAGAAATTCTTTACTGTAAGGGTGGTGAGGCACTGGAATGGGTTGCCCAGGGAAGCTGTGAATGCTCCATTGCTGGCAGTGTTCAAGGCTAGGTTGGACAGAGCCTTGGGTGTCATGGTTTAGTGGGAGGCATCCCTGCTCACGGCAGGATGGTTGGAACTAGATGATCTTAAGGTCCTTTCAAACCCTAACTATTCTATGATTTTATGTCCCATGGCAACACTCATGGGATTGGTGCTGATGCAAATACATATATATAAGGAATTGGCTTTTGATACATTTTTGCAGGTTTCTTGTAGAACTGCTTATGGTGGTAGGACTGTCCAATGCATTGTTTGTCACGTTTTTCATTTATTTATTTATTTATTTTATTTAATCACAAACCTGTGTTTAAGTCACATCCAGGGGTGCCATAAAAATTCCCCACGATCTGGAAAATATGGACTGTGGGATAAAAGGAACTGACTGATTAGTATGTCTGGATACTAAACTTGGAAAAAGTAGTCATGCTGGGTTAAATGGATGTAGATGGTAAGAAAGACCTTGGAAGTAGGAGTCATATGGGAAGAAAAAAATTGAGGGTAACACTAGACTAGAAAGTGAAAAAGCAAGTATAGAACTACTCACTATATGAATTAGGGCTGGTGGTAGCAGTGTGAGAATGAGTTGGTCGTTACGTTACACAGAATAAGATTGAGACCAATGTAAGTTGGAGGTGAGCAGGTACTCATCGGTCTCTAGAATGAAATTAAATGGTAGGTCTGAAAGAGAAGTCTTGGGGCTCTTAAAACTCCAAGGAAGAGAGGGGAAAAGCTGAAAAGTGGATAGGTGGAGAAATTGAGAAAAAAACAGGAGTGTTTCATGATAGAATGGATAATCCCAGAGCCTGGTATGCATGCAAAAGGCAGATGTGTGACCAAGGTGGCAGGTGAAGGAAGCTGATGTGTATATATTTGAAGACATATATGGAAGAGTTGGGTGAAAATGGGAGGGGTTTATGTCAAAATTCACAAGCCTGTATAAGGTTTCAGTGATTGTGCTGAGACATGGAATATTGCACACACAAATCTGAAAGAGGCAGATAAAGTCATGGAAGCAAGAGTGGCAATTAACAGTAGTTCAAAGTGAAAATGAAGGAGAAGAGGAGTGATGTGGAGGAAGAGCAAAAGGAAAAAGTGACAAAGTTGCTTTTAAGCTGCTTTTGCAAAGAATAGAATGTTCACTATGCAGCAGTGAAAAACAGATGCCAAATATAGCTCCTTATGCATATTATGTAATTGGATAAGCATAACAAAGTGAAAGATGGGATTCTACTTCCAGAGTAATTCATACAGTCATGGAATAGGGTAGGTTGTAATGGACCAAAGGTGATTGTCTAGTTCCACCCCCCAACATGGGCAGGGACACCTTCGACTAGACCAGGTTGCTCAAAGCTGCCATCCAACTGGGCCTTGAACACTTCCAGAGATGGGACAGCCACAGCTTCTCTAAGCAACCTGTTCCAGTGCAGTTGGCATTTTGAATTCATGAGCTTCACATAGGCCCACCTCAAGCCTGTTAATGTCCCTCTGGATGGCATCTCTTCCTTCCAGTGCGTCAGCAAACATACCACACAGCTTGGTACTGTCAACAAAATTGCTGAGCATTCAATCCTGTTGTCCATGTCACCAACAAAGATATTGAGCAGCTCTGGCCCTTGAGTAACACCACTCGTCACTGGTCTTCACTTGGACATTGAGCGTGACCATCCAGCCAATTCTTTACGTACTGAGTTTTCCATCTGTCAAGTCCCTCTAATTTAGAGGAAAGGATGCTGTGTGGGACAATGTCAAATGCTTTGCACAAATCCAGGTGGATGATGTCAGTTGCTCTGCTGTTATTCACCAATGGTGTAACCCCACCATAGAAGGCCACCAGATTTGTCAGGTATGATTTGTCTTTCATGAAGCCATGTTGGGTGTCACTAATCAACCCCTCGCTGTCCATGTGTCTTAGCATAGTTTCCAGGAGGATCTACTCCATGATCTTGCCAGGCACTGATCAGTTACTCTGCCTGTGTTCGGCATGATAGAATTAGTCAATCAGCTGGTAAGCTGTTACAGAGAGTGAACAGTGCTGTCCTTAATTTTTAAGTTATGACAAATATTGGCAGCTTGAAACAGTTATAGCTAATTCTTGCAGCTTGAAACTGAATTGTTATGTAAATTGGAGTTATTTCCATGCTTAAAAAGGGTTACATACACTGCATGTACTTCAGACTTTTCTTTAAACATTTGCTAATAATAATATCTCCATGAAGAATTTATGGTGTGCCTGGAGTTTAATAATCAGATGGGCTTAATCAACTCACTTGTTCACCCATTAAGTCTTTGAAAATGGACTTCTTAAGCATAACTCTAGGTAGTGGTCATTTATATTTGCCTGCTATGGTAATGAAAGTTAAACTGCTTTTCTGGCTATCAGAACTGTATAAATAGAAGCTGAAACTTGTTCTGAAGAGCAAAGTCACATGCAGATATTGAAATATGAATCTTATTAATGCAGCATATGGGAAGCTGCTCCTGCTAATGTCTCATGTTTTCAGAACAAGTATTGCCATTATTGTTGAAGACTCTTGTGGTCCTCCTTGCAGCGAGATGCTGCAAGTGCTGCTATATAAATAATGTGTAAATGACATGCAAGGATTTGTCCTGAGAAAAAGTCAGAGGGCATGTTTACTGAGCTGGAAAGATTCTTTGAGCAGGAATGCTAGTTAATGTGCCACAGCATAATATCAAGGAAGTAGGATTATTTTTATTTTTTTTTTTTCTCATAATGCCCCCTCAGTCATTAGGTCTTAACTAGTAACCGAAGTGAAAATTAATGCTAAAGCAAGTTGTGTTAAGGTCAAAGTCAGGGCTTTCAGTCTTTTCTTGCTGTTGCTTTTCCTGGGTAGACTCAGAGCATATATTTAAACTAAACCTTTTACTGAGATTTTCACTTGACATCTCTACTTTTTTGGTGAGATCAAAGCTTCTGTTGAGGGCACAGTTCTAGTGAGAATTTTCAGGTTAATGATAATATAATTTAAAAATGTGAACAGAGGTGAGAAAAATAGGGAAATAAGAATTTATTCAGTTCATCACTGTTATAGTGAAAAAGATCTGTAGGTCTTTCAATGCTCTCTGGCTGTTTCAGTTGATGGATAGAAAGAGGTTTTTTTCTCTAAGATGCTTTCATGGCTATAGTAATTTACCTACTTTTGAGCTGGAAAAACTTCATGCTAACTTCCTGGATTTAAAGTTTTAGAAAAGTCGTGTTTGTTTTGAGGAAACTCATTCTGAATCTTGGAGTTGACCAAATGTGCATTTTTAACTTGCAAACTGAACATCCTTAGAGAAGCAGGCTGTTTATAATATAGGTTGAAAGTGAGCATACCCATTTGGTTTAACAAGGAAGTATTGGGCAGCACTTAAGTTTAGCAGTTCAACTGTGTTGGGTTTGCAAACTCAGTCTACATTCATGGTGTTGAAACCAATACTGTTTTCATTTATGTAATCATATGGGTCACTTGCACTGTGAATTACAGCTTTTTAATAGCTTTGACTAGAAAGCTGAAAATTATGCTCACACATGCCCTAGACACCCTTGTGACTTACCTGTGGTGGAAAATGACACCAAATGTGGTGGGAAAATGCTGTTTAGAGGCTAGAGGAGCAGGTCTTTTGGAATATTCAGTGTTTGAATTCTGTTTGGTATGACTAAGGAGGTGCAGGCAATTATGTTTTTTTCGCAGCTGTTCATACAGAAGCAAGGTAGTGCAAAACCTTTGGAGGCAAAGAAAGTGAAGGATTCTGAGATGGGGAGAAAGAAAAAGCCTTTCAGCTTCTTGCTCAGTTTTCTTATCTGGGAGATGGCAGTTGTTGTGCTACTACTTTAGCAGGCCTTTGACTTCCACTAGCCTATTGAAGGGCTTAAATGATGCATATTGTTGTCATGTTCAGTTTTGTTTTCTTTTTCTGTACTTCGGAAAAGTGCATGTTCTTCCAGCAGATACTCTTAGACCAGTACAATGACTGGAACTGCTAAAGGGTGCCTGAAAAGGGAGGATGTAAGTACTGGCTCAAGAATGATGTCTCGATAAACAAACAAAAACTCCTATTGAAAACAACAATGAAAAAAAGGACTGAAGCGTGTTTGACTAGCGCTTATAAATATCAAGAGCCGCCTCATAGGAGCGTAACAATTCTGCAAATGGTGTGTAATTAAACAAATGTATGGTTAAATAATATATAGGCTTAAAGAATATACTCAATGGTTCCAATGCAGGAAAGTTCTTAATGGAAGAGTGCTTCTATTTGATTTAGGACTGGCACTGCAGAAAATTTCCAAGAGAGTTTCATGTGCTTCTCCCTTGAATAGTGGGTGAGCACTGAAAAGTATTTGACTAAAAATTTTTAAGAGTAAAGTAAAACACACTTGAAAGTGCTAGGGAAAAGAATGTGTTCCATTGTGTATGATTCTAAGCATGGATTGGTGTTTGAGAAAATAAACTGTTCTTATATGGAAACTCCTGACCAGAAGGGGTTTCCTTTAATATCTCCTTGTGCCTTGGTGTTAGTTTTTCTTTATCTACTAAGCATGTTGTTACCTAGCATTTGCAGCAGAGATAATAAAGTTCTCTTTAGTCTTAAACATATTTTGAAACTGGAGGTAATTATCCCTGAATAGGACAGGGGGTTGGCAATGGGATTGTAAGAACTGGTTCTGTGACATTTTCCTGCCTCAGATTTTGGCTATGCTACTGTATGCTTTCAGGTATTTTCTAAAGGGAATGCTGGATTCTTTTCAGAGTCTGCAGAGTCTGGAATCCCAGCAGTGAGGTTTCTGGATGTGTAAACCAGTAATGCATCGATATTACTTAGTGTCAGTTTTGATCACTGACATTTAAATAATACAGTATCATGAAGGGTACTTTGAAACTGTATCTTCCTCATCCTACTCTCTTGGAGAGATTTGAATTATAACTATTGTACAGAGGTTGTGCTTTTATTTATTTATTTATCATGCTTTGGCATAATTTACACAGATTTTTTAATCCTGTGGTGCTCACTTTTATTTTTTTAATTCTTTCTTTGTGTTGAAATCACTATATTTTTCCTGTTTATGACCTTATGGATTAATCTGAAATAAAAAATAGCCCAAACAATTAAGAAAAGCTGTTCAGCAGCAACAGGGTTTATTTCTTGTGTGTGGATAATGCGAGAGGAGATACTCCCCAGGGACTTTCTTCTGCAGCCTCATGCTGTATGGTTTCTGTTTCTGAATAGCTTTTCAGCTATATTCAGCAAATTTTTGGTGTACTTGAATGTAAGCATTTCTGAGAGTGAGTCGTACATTCACAGTACAGCACAGGTAAGCTTCTTGCCAATAGCCTGGCAAAGCTGTCATATTCTGTACCCCTTTAAGTTGTTATGGCTATGACCTGAGTTATACAGTTGTTAGATGTGAATCATTATGGGTTGTTCATTTGTGTTCTGTGCCAGCTGGTTCATGGTTTCAGGAAAACAAGGTTATTTTCCCTTTCTGCTGTTTATGTTCATTTACACTGAGCATTTTTGCAGTATTGCTATAGAAGTTGCAGATGTAGATCTCTAGGCCTTAAGTGCACATTAAGCATCACTTTGCATATGTAAGCTTTATATGTCATAATGACAAAGTACATCTTACGGTTTAGCTATTTAAATGGTGACTTCTTTCTCCCACTCATTTTTCAGCTGAGGAGAGGAATAGGAAAATGTACTTGGGATAAAGAGAGCATTTTAGTGATGATCATCTTTTACTGACTGTTTTCCTTTCAGTTTTTGTATCTTTCCAAATATTAAGAGTATTTTTTTGGTTTATTTCCTTAGGATTTCCTAATTTACAAAATCTAATTTTTTTTTTTGTTTATCATAAGGATTAAGTGAACACTAGTCTTTCTTCCCATTGTGCATCTCTAAAAAGCACACTATTGCAGCTAAGGTAAATGTGGTTTTTTTTTGGTTGTTTTTTTTTTTTTTTACTTTTTTTATCATGGGGTCTGTGCAATGGTTCCAGACAGCAGTGATTATTGTAGATTGGTATTCTCTGGTGTGGTGGCTTGACCTTTCTGTCCTAGTAGCTGGATGCCCACCTGGATGCTCTCTCACTCCTCCTCCTCAATAGGATAGGAGATGAATCTATGGTGAGAAAGTTTGTGGAACAAGATAAAGATATGGAGATGACTTGCCACTTGTCATCATAGGTAAAACAGTCACTAGTTGTGGAAAATTAATTTCTTGCCAGCTAATGAAATATAGTTGGGTACAGAGAATGAAAGAGAGTCACTCCAGAATGGTTTGTTTCAATCTGATATAATAATAACATGAAACTACTCGCAAATTCCAGGTCTTGAGTATATAATATGAGAAAAATCTATGCTACATTGACGGAAAATATTCTGTATTTGTGAGTTCAACTTCTATAGGTAAAGATTATGTGAATTTCTAGAATTTAGTTCAGTTGGAGACTTTTTTTTTTTCTTTTGCTTGGTCTTTCTCACTGATTTAAAAAAATATTACCTTAGCCTTGGGTGGCATGGTTTAGTGGGAGGTGTCTGTGGCCATGGCAGGGGGGTTGGAACTAGATGATCTTAAGGTCCTTTCCAACCCTAACTATTCTATGATTCTATGATTCTATCTTGAATTATGTTGAATAAAAGAGAGCAGTTTTGGAGCCTGGAACTTACAAGAAGCTGGAAGTTTGATACCTTTAATACCTTCCACTATAATTGGTTGTGTTTTATATTTAATGCCAAGTGCTATTTGCAGTTGCCATAGCATCAATTATAAGACTTCATGAATTAATTACTTAATTATAAAGCTTTTTCTGTTCATTTTGCAAGAAGTTGAAAGTTTCCCTTTCTTTTAAAGCTATTCTAATTTACTAACAGATTAGATTTCTGATTACAGAAAATAAACAAAAATGCAGTCTTGTGTGCCATCCCGGTACTTCACTGATCTTTCTGTGGGCCTTTTTTCCTTAGCCTTAGCTTTAGAGAAAGGCAGCTTTAACTGATGCACATCCTGTGGAGTGTTTTTTATTTGTATTTTTTAACATATGATCTTTCTTGTAGTTCCAGGTTTGCAAAGATTCTTGGAAGTTCTGTAGACATAGGAAGTCTGTACAAAAGTACAAGTGGTCTTTGTTTTAAACCTTTAAACATATTTTAAGCAGAAATCTCTACATTATTATAGGGTTATGGATCAACAATCTGTAGAAAGAAACACTTAATTTTGATTTAGTTCTGTTGAAGCAAACATTTGACAGACCTTTATGTATTGAAGTTGTTCCTTTGAAGCTTTTGTAATTGCAAATAGACATGAGCATTTTTAATTGATAGGTCCTGACCTAGGGCAGCATGTTTGCTCTCAAAGTGCTGATTTTTGTAAAGAAAAATCTTTTTAGTAGATAAAGTATATATTGTCACTTTGGGAAGAAATGAAATTCCAAACTGTTTCTACTGCTTACATGAGATAAAAAAAAATATATAAAATTACACCAAAACAAAGAAAATCTGTTGCTATTAAATGCTGAAGGTCTCTGGGACACTTCAATTATTAAGTTACGGGCACAGTGGCAAAGAGAAAATAAACATAGCCATGTATCTGTTTTGATATTACCCAGTGATCAGATTTAATGCATTCTCCAGTTTAAACCTCTTGCACTGTCTCTCAGATCTAGTCTCTCGTCTCTCCTTTACCTGTGAATTTATTCGCAGCCATGTATCTTCTAATGAGAGAAATCTAATCATGGTCAGCATGCAGCTTTGAATGTAAATATGGAGCTATGACATGGCATGCCTTTTGGTACTCGGAAGTAATTCTGACTATCATTTCACCTATTTTTGCATGTGGTATAGCTGGGCAAAGAAATTACTACTTTGTTGTTGGAGGTTTAAAAAAAATCCAACAACTCCAACCCAACCCTCCCAAACAAACCAGTCATTTGTTTGCCATGAAAGTGGTTTCATTTTTGAATGTTTTCTCCTTCGTAAAACATGGAGCAGGAGAAAGATACGGTATGAGAGAGAGGAGTGGGAAAGTCCCCTCCTTTTCCCCAGTCTTGTCCCCAGATATTTTTTCTGGGTGAATATTTTTGTCAAAATTGCAAAGGAACTGTAAAATCTTCCCTCTGGAGGGGAAAAATTCTAGTTTGATAGCTTGTATAAGCTGCTTCACCTCAAGAATATATTGCAGTATAGCTGTCTGTACAAATATAAACAGATTTATACAGATAATCTTACAATAACTGTTACAGTATATTTTATTTCTCATCAAACTTGGGGATTTTCTTCTTTAGAGGACATATAGGCAGATGATTTTAACTGTCAGCTCCTGTACACACTTGAGGCACTGTTGGGCATAGTAATCATGAGACTTTTGGTTTTATATTCCTCAGTGGAAACTTTGAGTTTGCATGTTACACAGTTTTCGGTTAGGGCTATGACTTCATGCTTTTCTTGCAGTTTTAAATCAGTGTTTACAGTGGGTGCATATGATATCATGGTCTAAAATAAAAAGTGAGAGATGAAGAAATTATCACCTAACCAAAATGCTATGAAACATGTTTTTTCCCCAAATAGGGAGAAAAGTTGATAGATACTCTTACTTTATTGTTATGTTCCAAATGTGGTCCCAAAGCTCTAACCTAAGAGTTGTTCCGACATGACTTTTTCTTCCCATGTTTAAAAGAACAGCTTTTCTTACCTCTGCTGCTGTGATATCAGCAGTAAAACTCAGATGACTGTCTGGCTTAAAAAGCCTTGCAGCCTAAGGCCTTAGAATCAAAGCTAAATTTGGCTTGTTCAGCACTTACTACTTCAGTGAATTTGTTGTTGAATTTGTGAAGGTTGTGAATAATCTGTCATGAAGGCTTATACCATTTTCTTGGCTTGTGAAGCTACTGTTGTTTTTTCTGTGATTGTCAAAACAAATATTATTCTAGGGAATAAAGAGGCTGCGCATTCACCTCTATGTATAGATCTGCTGCTTCTGTCTCTTGCCTTCCATTTTTCCTCATCCTTGTCCTCATGGGGTAGATGTAATATGCACCAGCCACAGAGATGTGCTGTTCTGGGTCACTGACTGACAACCAAACTGGTGAACCGTTGTGATGACATGAGACCTGGCCTGATGGCTCACTGTGAAGGAAACACTGCGGAAGGGCGCTACACACCTGTCCCTGGCCATGGTGCTGCTACATAGCCTGGTAAAAGCCAGCCCTGGGAGAGGCAGCCCCTTGGCTGGTTTATGTCCTCTTGTGTTCTGAGTGTAAACGTGGGAAGACACTGCATGCTAGGAAGCACACTGTACTGGCAGGTAAAACTTCTAATCCTGCCCTATTTTCTGATGTAAAAGGACCTTGAAATACAGTCTGAACTATTGCTTTGTAAGGTGGGGTTTCTTTGACCATAGGGTTTCTTTGACCGTAGGACACTCCGGTCCTGTGGAAGTTTGTCCAAAATGGGCTGTCCTTACTCCTATTCTTCCTCTGCAAAGATTTACTGACAACAATGTGTATGTTTAGTATAAAACCTGCCATCTTAGTTTAGTAAACCAGTCTGTTTTTCTAGGTTTAAACTTATCCCTTGTAAAATAATGGGGAGGGGGTGAGTGGGGGAGTCTTGCAAAACATAAAAGGAGTGAACTCAAAACCAGATTCTATCTCAGCAGGTAAATAGGAACTCATAGAGCTTGGCTACAAAGTGTGTTCTTTTTGTGTAACTATTTTGAAACACATTGGCAGAGTGTTAACTTTGCACTAACAAATCTTGTAGATTGTACGACTTTGTCCCTCACCTTATTTCTTGTTAATGAACTGGAATTCTCACAAACTTCAGCTGTTGAGGCATATTTGAAGGTAAGCTAGTTTACCCTGTTAAGGGTGTGAAGGAAGGAATTTAATTTTTAGCTTTGTCCCTCCCTCAAACTACCCTCTCAGCCACTCTGAGCTTCACTCCCAGACTCCCTTCAGTTTCATCCTCAGGGGATGCGTTTGTCCTTGAGGCTCCTAAATTCAGTTAGCTAACATATGTTAAAGTAATTGTGAGGACAACACAGGCTGGTTTTGGTTTGTGTTTGTATCTCATGTTCATCTGTGGACTTCAATAATTAATTCTAACACGTTAACCTTAGTTAAAACCTGGGTTGCCTTGTCTTTGCCTCAATTTTATTCTCAGTTAGCCTAAGATTGTAATAAATATTTTTTTCAGTCTAGATATTTGTCCTACTAAAGGAGTTGTAGTAAGTTCTTTTCTGACAGCACAGGGAAGTTTGAATCTCTCTCTATTGAGGGGTTTTAGTTGACTTCTGCTTCTACCCTAGGCTATTATTCCAGGTCTGCATTGTTACACCTCTATATCAAAAGAGGAAGGAGATCAAGTAGGACAGTACTAGCCTATGGCACAGGTTTTAGGCCAAAAACTCATCAGGCTGATAATTGAGTCGATAATGAAACATGCCAGTAACCAGGCATGATTGCTAAGTGGTAACCTAGTCTTAGCCTAAAGATAAGTCAGTTTTGGATTGTTTTTATTTTGGCATAGGATAATGCACATCTGCACAAATGCAGCTTTGCAAACAAGAGCAAGAGGGTAAATAGGTTGTGCTAGAAGCCTATTATAAGTTGATGAAGTCAGTAATGGTAGTATTTGAATTTGTAAACTGACATTTTTTTCTCTGATTATGGAATTTGAAAGGGAATCAAGGCTGACCTCAAAACTTTTGTCCTCCCTAGCTTTTAATGTCTTCACAGAATGCTTACTTTCATATTTGAAAGGAAAATATATCTTGTACATAAAAGGGGGATGACTTTTGGTTTTAATTTTGTTAGGGAAGAGGAGTTAGTTTGCCTTCCACCCTCAACATAGATTCCATTCCTATCTAGGTAATACTTGATTTAACATTGAATTTTGGCTTATCATAGCATAGAATACTGCTTGAGGTGCAAGAGGAAGTACTAAGTGGCCCATCTGTGTAGTGGTCTTACAGTAAACATTGAATGCAACAAGCTGTTTGCTAAGTTAAGCTTGTGAATTTCTGCCAATATAACGAGCAAGCTGGCTTTTTATCTGCCCTGCTTTCTCCGCACTTTTAGTCCTTTGCTTAGCCTTTGAAGTTGTTTGGCTATTTGGATTTGGACTTTTTTTAAGTGAAGAAGTAGCTGTCAGAGCTGTTCTTTTTAAAAGCCACTGCACAGTTGCAAAACAGGTTACCAATAGCAAGTTGCATACCCCTTGCTTCTTGCATGCAAGTCACTCTAATTTATAAATAGAACTGTACTGATAGACAGAACTTGGCCTATCCTCTTGTCCTCTTATGCGAGTTATTTTGTTTTAAAAATAGAACTGTCCTAGAACTGATATGTAACAACGAGGTTGTGAAAGTTCACTTCTAGACATTACCATAATTAAGCAGTAAGTTGCAAGGAACAGTGTGCATATTCCCATCAATAATCTAAAGATTTTAAAGTGCAGTGGTATTAATTTGAGTTTTTCAAAGAGCTGTACAGTTGGGAAGTGTTGCACTTCTGTGTGTTGTTCCTTTGCTCTAGTTTATCAAAACATACCCACAATGCACGTGTGCATATCCATAAAGAAATAACTGTTGTGAGCATTACAAGAAAGAAAACGTTTCTGTAAGAAGTCCCTCGATCGTAGATAGTAACTGTAATGTGTAATTTATTGAACTCCTGCCTTGCTCATAGTATGTTTAAGCATGGGTTCCAAATGCCAGTGCTTCCTTAGCATTTTTTAAGGTAATTGTGCTCTGCAGTAATTTTGGTATTGCTCTGTCTTAATTTTGTTCACTTTTTTTTTTTTCCTTGGAGTTTGCTTCTGAAAGCTTTGAAGTCTGCCTTGATATCTATTGTTTGAGGGGGTTCTGTGTTTATTTGTTTTGGCTTTGGTTGTTTGGGGTTTTTTTGATAATTGTTTTTTAATTCAGGTTTTGTGTTCACAGCAGCACTTTAATATGTGGAAGAGACTTTTCTTGGATGTTTGAAAGTCTTAATTTTTTCAGGCACTCTTGTTTGACTTTTTTCCTTCCACCTCAGTTACCATAGGCATTTAAATATGCAGGGTTGCACTGAGTATGCTGAAAGCCTGGGGATGGATGGATGGAGGTTCATCTTATTAATTTCTGTAGTATAATTTAGAGATGAACTGATGTCAGCAGTTAGATAGACTTGATAGAAGTTTTACTTCTATCAGGGATAATCTCTGGGCTCTGCAGAGGAATAAAATTGAAAGATGTGATTAGAAGACTTAATTTTTTTCTTTTTTCTAATAGCCTTTCCAAAGATATCTCTTATGTTTCTGTTAAGTACTTTTATATCCAATACTTAGCTTCTGCTGTCATAGTGGCTTCCCTTGGAGTAAAAGAGCCTGGTAATTTTTTGGGCTAAGAAGGGAATTAAGAAAAACCTCATAAAAGGTTCTAAATTTTGACATGAATGATTACTTCAAATGGTAGAGGATAGACTCATTTCTTTTCAGCAGGGTTGCTATGGTTAGCTGAGCAATATGGGGGGAGAGGAGTGTGAGAGCTTTTCCTACCTCTCAGAGCATCTTGTGACTATAAAAATTCTTCTATTGCTTATCTGGATGTTTCCTTCATGTGCTAAATATACCAGTGTTTGGGAGATTACTCATTTTTGTGAAAATGAGAGAGAAAACAGGAAAAATTAAAGGGGTTCTGAAATAGATAGCCATGGAAGGTATTGATGGCTCAGAAATAACTTAGTGTTCTGTGAGTTAGCAACGGGACATGAGTCCTGAAACCAAATAAACAGTTTCCATCTTGTGGACAGTACTCAGAGGTACGCAGCTAAATAGCCAAAGTTCAGTGGGAGCCTGTGATGTCATCTATCTGTATGCCTCAGCTCAATGAATGGTTTGAATGTATTGGCTTCCTGATAACTAACAGGTTGCCCTGGCAAGAAGCATCTTTAGTACTTTTATGCCTTAGGAAGCATGACCGTTCTTTGTTGCTTTTTAATTTAAAAAGCAATACAAAATGACTTTATATTCACACAATCAGCTAAGCATGGGACAAACTACAGAGGCTTTGTTTTAGCTAGCCAGTTTAAGGTATCCAAACTTTAACTTGAATCATACTTGAACTCCACCTTTTCAGATTTATTTGAGAAAGCAATGTGTTGTCCAGGGGGATGCACAATGTCGTAAAAAATCGTCTTGAAGGAAGAAGTTTGCTTTGCATGTGTATTAGAATAGGATGGTATTTTGAGTGTTAAGAATTGTTTTACCCACTGTTAACCAGCAGAGAGCACTTTAGTTTATAACATATCTATTAAAAATGTGAAATTGGGAAATGCTGGGGTTCTTTTCTTTTCTGAGACAGCTATTACAAATAAACTGCCTGTAAAAATTTAATGTGTGGGTTTGTGCATTACCAACAGTGAGTTTTGTAAAAAAAAAAAAAAAAAAAAAAAAAATTGTTTTAGAAGTATAAATTTTATCGTATACCAATGACTTAAGTGAAGAGTCAAGGTGCGTGTTATCAATAGTCTCTTGGTAGTGTCAGCTTTGCACCTTACGAGGTAGAGTTCCTCAAAATATCAACCTTACCAGACTGACAGAGAATTATCTCCCTAGCTTGGAGCCCCAGGTTCAGATGGCACTGGTTTGTTGCCAGTGCATGAAGACAGCAAGGGGAAGGACTTGTTGCCGACATATGTAAAAAGAGCTTCCATGTGATGGTGCTGTTGTGGTTGCTCACTGAAATTCATTCGTAAAGAATACAAGGAAAAAGCTTTGAGGCAAATAGCATTATGAATCAGTACATTGCGTCTTCTTTTCTTAATCTGTGGTATGTGTGTGTTGGTTGTCGTGAGTGAAGTGCTACTGAAATGAAGGTGAAGGGTGGGAAGATGTGAAGAGATGGGAGGCAGGAGGATCCTGATATAGACCTTAACCCTCCTTATCCCTTCTCCCCTCCCATCCCAAACAATGTGTTAATTGCAGATTGCCTGTTTAATAATAATAACACTAATAATAATACTACTAAGCCACACAAACAAAGCCCCACAACAGAAGAAACCCCCTCATTGTCACTTGACACCTCTGATGTGACTGGTGTCCTCAGAAATGGGCAAACTAATGTTTTGCTTTCTCAGGTCTGCAGTATGAGTGCAGTAGTGGGGCTATACCATGATGTCTGATATCTGTTCCACCCTCTCACCTACCCTCCCCCAGCTAGCTTGATGGGGGGGAGTATTGCTCCTGAGGGGCAAGGTCAGTATAGCAATCTGTGGGTGTATCTAAGGAGAGGTGCACAGTCTTAAATGTGGTAATGACATAATTTAAACACATCTTGCATCACTGCTGTCATGGCTGCTGGTAATGTGTGGGTTGCGTGTTCTAATGGGCACAGAGGGGAGAGAAATATTGCAATGAAGTATCTGACCTCTCCTGATTTTTTTTTTTTTTTCCATGAGACTTGTAGGGAAGTAGCCAAAGCATTCTGCGGAGTAGGTCATAGCATGTGGAAACATGATCTATAGCCTGCTGGCTGCGCACATACATGAGGCACATAACACTTCTGAGGGCGACTGTAGAAATCCTGTCATAGGAACCAGCATACAAGGGAGGAGCAAGCTTTCACAGGCAGGGATAGTTGTAAATAGGGGTTTGGCTGAAATATTGTTGCTGCTTTTTTGAGATGAATAATTAATCTTATAAACCATATTATTCAGAGTGGCAATTTGCAGGTCCTTTGGATGGGTATATAGAGCTGTTGGAAATATAAACATCTCATCTAGCAATTTCTTCAGCAGCATGTTGTGCCTTTTATTGTTTGAATCTGCCTGGGAGTGGCTTTAAGATCCAGTAACCTGATCTTTTATCACTCCTGGAGGCTTCCTTTTCTGGTATGCCCTGATGCATTCAACACATGTTGGTATTGTACGCGACTGGCAATCAGAGCAATTCAGGCTTGCTTTTTCTGTTTGCTAGAGACGGCAAATCATCCGTTGGTGAACGCTTCTCAGACTTGTCAGCTGTCTGCAGCTAATTTCTGTGTGGCTCATCAACCCCATTTAAGAGACTGGAAGCACCGTGGATGACCAAGCTAGAAATCATTGACAAGATCTTATCTTGGGAGTAAAAACTGATTAAAAATGAGAGATGAAATGGTTTTTCTTTTCCTTAGAGGAATCAGACTGTTGTAAGAACACACGGTTTCTCATGGAGGAAAAAGGAGCAAGGCTTTGAGCAATTCAAGGCTGTGCAGGAGGAGCAGAGACTGCCTTTAAGCAGCACTTATTCTGTTACTTATCTGAGAAACGGCAGCAGATGGACTTTGGTTTCAGTGCTGTGAATATTTGCCGTGGCATTGCATGTTGGAATACAAGCAGTGATCTCTTTTATTCCCCTTCCCCTGTATATTTACCTGCTGAAAAATGAGTGAGGAAGCAAAGGAGAAGAATACTAAACCAGCTCACAGGAAAAAGAAAGGAAAAAAGGTAACTCCCTGTATAGACAGTCTGCTGTAATGCCTTTTTATTTTTAGTCATTTTGTGTTCTAGCAGTTTGTTTCTGGGTGTAGAGTGGCTTTGGTTTGGTAATTTATTTAGAATAAGGATAATGGTAGAATCAGGATGGTTTTGTTTATGCTAGATGCTGATGGGTGTGTTCTTTGCTAGAATCAGTAAGACTGTCAGAACTCAGTTGTTTTGCATTATTTAGATATACCAGTGTTTAAATATATGTTATTTCCAGAATTTCAATGTGGTTATAGTTTTCATAGTGTATTCCAAACACAGGATTAACAAGTAAACAGGTATCTAAATGAAGCCTTTTTTAAAGGAGAGACTGGTAATCAACATGTGCTCTTATAAGTGAATATTATAGACGCTGCTAAGAATAGCAAGTTTTACAATAAGCTTTTGTTTTTAAACAGCTAAACCAGCTGTTTACTGTATGGCACTTTGATCAGTTTTATATATTTTGGGGATTGGAAATACTGTGCTTAAACTAAATTGGAATAAAAATCCAGTTTCAGTGGAACTAGTGTATGTTACAGTGTAAGTCTTTTGCCTGAGGCTGTACTTAAAAAGATGAATTTGATTATTACCTTTTATGTGGCAGTTTTTTGCTTTCCTGATACCCATGTGATTTCCCCATCCATTTTGAAATGGTTTCTTTTAATATGTTTATGCTCAAGAATTGGATTTTTAAATGTAGGAAATTGACTTCTTCAGGTTTTTCTAACTCTTATTTTAAATATTAACTTAGTATGTTAAGCTATAGTGTCAATTTCATTGAGCACTATAGAAGATGGCATCTGAAAGGTTTATTGTTATTGTGGAGAATATATTTGGACTCCCACCCTTTATTTTCTGAGAGTATGTTTGTCTTCCTACCGTATGAAAGTGTATGGCAGACTCATATTTAATCCATTTTCTTGGCGAAGGATTCAGTGAAGACTGTTGAAAAGGCAAATTAAACCAGATCTGCTCCTCTATTCTCCCAGAAATGCAATGAGAAGCTTTGGAAGGGAGCAGAAAAAAAAATGTAATTAAAATCACTTTTAATGGTAAATTAGGATACTTTCCTGCAATACAAAATGCTTCTGTCAGGCATGATAGATTGCCTCAGGACTAGAAGATGTTTCTATAACTAAATTCTGGCATGGGTTTTAAATTTTGAAAATGTTAATATTTTTAATGTTATACAAACACTTTTTGTAGCATTCAGTGATCTAGCTGTGGTTCTACAGCACACTCTAAGTTTTATGGCTTAAGCTCATATAGATCCATGTCTTCTAGAGGATGAACCCAATAGCCAACGAGAGAGCAGCCCAAGTGATTTAGAATTAAGCAAAGTTTGGAGTCTTATCTACTATTCCAGCAATGGCTGCTGGCCATCCACTTCTATGTTCACCTTCTAAAGATGATATTCTATATGGGCAGGAGGCTACAGCTGCCCAGTCCAAATCCACTCTCATTGACTTATACAGTGTGTTGTTGATCTCAAGGGAGGTGGCTGGAGGAAACTCTTGGATTTGTTTACGCTTGTGAGCTATTGCTGTGAACATAGAAGGCCAGTGACACAACACTCAGTTGATGTCTTGCAAGGTAATGGTAAAGTCTACCCTTATGTGCCTCGAGCCTTCGCTACATGAGTCATAGCCAGCACCAGGACATGACTGTAAATGACTATATTTTAACATGGAAGTGGCTAGAGCTTTGTAAGCCTACAGAAAGTGTTGTTTCACTGTTTTGTCTGATTTTTCTTCATGCTTTTGGAATCATTGAGGCTGCTGGGATATGCTGCATCATGCTGAGGTGTGTCCCTTGCGACTAGTGCACATTAATGCTGCTTACATGACAGTGTTAAGCACAGGCTTTGGCCAGAATATGCTCAGTGGAAAGCGAATTACTCTTTTAAACAGGAAGCAACCATTTCTTCTGGTCCTAGTAGAAATTTCCCATGCTTTTCACAGTTCATTGGAGGAAGGTTTTAAATTTATTGGTTTTGATGCAGAAGATAAATCTCTGAATGGGCAATGAAGAAACAGTTAACTCAGGAATGCTTTCCAAGAAGAGTTTGATAAACAAATGGTGTTTGGCTGTAAACTCCTGAGCCAGGTGAAAGCTTAACTAGGTCTGGGATTCCAGTGAGATACACCACCTGCCCATCCTAAAAGTAGGTATCCTGAAATGGGTATTTCCATGGCTGCCTTCCTGTTTAGATAGCTCCTTTCTTGGCAGCTGTGCTTTCTCCATATTTAGCCTTTCCCTCACCTTCTGTCTCATTTATCTTCAGAGCTGAGTGGTGGCAAGTCTTCCTTCTGCTCTTTGACTGCTGAATTACTCATTCATATCCTGTTACTTCTTCATCAACTCTTGGTTTTCCTGTGCTTACACAATTTCTGAAATAAGGATACAGAAAGAGTAGGAGGACAGTGATGGAAAGGTCACACAGTTTACTATAGGGAAACCACAGTCAGTAGCATGTGCTCAGTTTTCCAGAGTTCTATGTTTAGGATGTACCACAAAAAAAAAAGTCCTAACCTACTCAACACTGTGTTGCTTTTGAGCACAAAGGTATGCAGTAACTATATTCAGAACAGATTGGCCAAAGGAGAAGGTTTTCCACAAGTATGCTGAAAATTCCCATCTTGATGGAGAGGATGAAGATAAGAAGCAAATTGAGAGGTGTTGCTGAGATTTATTTTGAAGGATGGACAATTTAGATGAAAGAGGAACAATACTGTGTTTAGCACTATGATAGTAAGCGTAGATACAGCTTTCAAGGGATGATAAAGGTACTGTGTCAATATTTATTGCTAAGGCTGTGCTGAACGGGATTTTAGCTCTGATGGAATAAGAAGCTTAGTTAGTTTCTCTGTTCCATCCTTAAGGGTCCCTCTTTACCAGCGGCCTGTGCCTCTTGCTTCTGAGCTTCAGTTGTCCTGCAACTTCCAGCCATGCTTTTACAGAATCAGTGTTTTGAAACTGTCAAGTTTAATCCCTAGGCATTATGGAGTGGCTTTCTTTTATGTTTGTGTCATCACTTTTCAGTAAAATTTGGAATCTCAATTACAGAAGAGCATTGAACTGAGCTGTCACTAGAGATGCAAGTTATGTTAGTTTTGAACAAAAGAGAGGCATTCTTTCCTCTTCTTCTAACTACTATAATGAAATTAGCCATGAAAATACTTGTGGCCCTGTGAAGCTTTAAAAGGTGATCAGAAGTGTATGAACAAGAAATTAATTAAACCAGCTCAAAATTTCTGTAGTGATTTTTTTTTTTTATGCCTCCCCCCCATTTAATGATTTAATTTTACAGTTACTTGTTGGGCACCAGTCACTTTGAATAGTAGGAAATATGAAATTAAACTCTTCTAACAGAAGCTTTGCTGGAAATGCTTTTTGATTTGGGGAGTCTTTCATTTCTGTCTTTCCCTGCCTTCTCCAAGATCTTCAGGCAACCTGCACAAGGAGTGTTGTTGATGTGTCTCTCAGAATACATATAGCATAAATCAGTAACAGAAATTCCTAACAAGAAAGTGTAAGAAGAATTTGTTCTGAAATGTACACAGGAGAGAGGTCACACTGAACTCCTGATGATTCTAGAGTAATCTGGTTATTAATCCACTGTCTTAGTTGATCATTGTAGTATAATTTCAGCATTGTGTTCCATTGCTTTGTGTAAAACATGAATATGCTATGCAAGGAGCAAACTGCTTGTGCAGCAGTTTGAAAATCAGGGCTTGGGGTCAGAATGTTTAGGGTAATAGGTTTTGAGTAATAGGAAGTTTAGTTCAATCCACTTTTGTTGAGGCAGTAGCCTGGGCTCACTGCGTTGGGAACACACTTCCTAATTTGTGCCAGTATTTGCTCTGTCTTAACTCCAAGGTTCAACTCGGCAGCATTAGTGGCTGTCTCCAGAGGGGACTTGTCTGTTATTGCACATTGCTGAAAATCTGATCAGAAGTGTGTCTTTTACTGGGCTGAGAAACTTCAAGGGGCTTTTGTGTGTGGGTAGATGCTGAGATATCAGAGGTGAACCATCCTGCGCTGTTGTAGAAATGCAATATCAGTAGTGGTCTGGGAGAAGGGTTGTCACTGTTTCTGATTGGGCTGGCTCAGGTCCTTTATAGGCAAAACCTATCTCTACTGAGATAGCATCACTGATTTCAGTGGGGAAAATACTAAGGGGCCTGAGGTCTTGGCATTTTGTCTTTATATCATCACATGATTTATTTGTGTCTGTATAATTACAGCGAGACTTTTGGTCATCATGCCTTAGCACCTGCGAAGACCAACTTTCGTCATGACAAGATAAGAAATGCCGTTTTGTTTGAGATTCATGATGATATCTACTTCTTTCAAAGCTGTCTTTTACCATCTAGATTTACTGATTTGGTTGGCTTAATGAACCGTGTTTTATTCAGTTCTCATACACGTTATGGTTGCTGAGGGAGAATGTTCACTGCTGTTTGCTCCTAGCAAAGAATAATACTCATCGCTAATGATAGATAAAATGTTCATTGTAGACTTTTCTCAATTTTTTGTAGCTTTTAATTTGTTAATGAAACTAACTTATTACTTGGAGTGTAAATTGATTTCTAAATCTGTTTTATTCCTAATGAGCTGAAAAAATTTTCGTAGATTTATGAAATAAAATGTGAAAAAACTCCACAAAGAAACTGCCTCTCTTCTTGTCTTGGTAAATAAGGATTATGCTATGTTGTTTCTACAGATGATAAGTGGTTCTTATAGATTTAAATTTAACTGTATGGCTATGGTCTTAAACCTTCATAGTTGAGTAAAAATTTAATTTAGTGGCATGATACAAATCTCTTTTGGCCTCGATTGCCAATTTCTACTTGTTCAGCTTTAACGTCCATTTTGTTGTTGAGAAAGATTCTTCACCTCACACTTTGAGCAAATATATTAAAGAGAAAGCAAATTACAAAAAGACCCTGGAAGTCCTGGAAGATACTTCTAGTTTGCATGTCCAGATGCTAAAAGCTGAAGAACAGTAGAATAAAGAAGTTTTCAAATCATTATAACTATTCTTTGTTCTAAAACTTCAGGCTTTAACATGATGTTCCCTGGAATAAAACATAATTTTCTGAATTACACAAGAAAATTAAAATGTTTTCCTTTGTTTAACTGGAACAAAATGAAGCATATGTAGTGACAAACTATGTGTCTTATTGTTTTGAAATGAGCCATTTCAAATGTTCATTTTCCCTGGAAAAAAAATTCTGATGGTATTACCTAGCTTCGGTAGTATTAGTCCTAGTAATAGCTCCTATCTCCTAATGATACATGGTTAAAAAATTTCAAGTAGATGTTATTGTCATAGTCTATCTTAAATGGAACAACAAGGTAGGTTATTGTACTGAATTTTGAATATAATTCACTCTACATAAGTGACAGAACTTGCAACGTGAGTGACAATCCATTTGCTGCAAAATTACCGCTCTTGCTGAAAGAACAATGATTTTTTTTTATTATTATTATCTTTAACCATGATTTTTAGCAGAGGAATCCTGCAGTTTGTGAGAAAATGAAACCTGGGGGAGACTCTTGGATCCTGTGACATAAGTTCATCCTACAGTTTTGAGCTTTTTCTAGAAGATTCAGGTGTGGATAGTTCTTATCCTTTTGAAGGATAGCTCTAGGATGTAGAAGTACAATTGTGGATAAGGGTTTAAGCTGATTTTTTTTCCTCTTTGTTTATCAAATACTGCTTTTCTTGTTGTGGGTTTTTTCCCCTTGCTTCAATGAGCCATGTTCCCAGCTGCTATAGGACCAGTCATTTCCCAGTGTTGCCTTCTAAGGCCTGTGCAGATGTTTCCTTCCATTTCTTTTTCAGTATTTCCTCACTGTGTTTTTGAGCTGTTTCTTCCCTTGAATCCCTTAAATGGTAACAGAATACTGTTGCCATATCTTCTATCATGAAGCTGATGGCCTTGAGTCAGTTTTTGGGTTGAATCTTCTGTTTTCTCAATACTTCATTCATGTTAAACTGGACACTATATAGGGGGTTTCCACCCCTATGTTTCTGTATGTTTTTGCCCATTACCCAAAGGACTGAGGGCCCACACAGGGTCTGGGTCCTTGGTGGCCTCTTCTGGGTGCACATGTGGCAGAACATGAGTGCAAAGGGAAATGTTCCAAGATGGCTTGCATGTGAGTTGTTGTTGGTGCCTGGTGCCTCAGCTGGAGGACTTTCAGTGCCTCCTGTTCCATAAGCTGGACACTTACAGTCCCGGTCATGTTGTCTCTTTTGCAATAAATTGCTTTATGTACAATTAGATTACAGTTAGATTGGATTACAGAAAGTGGGTTCAAGCTACAAGAGACACAGTGGATCAGCTTCAGTTACATATTGCAGCTTTGCAGTTGTCAATGGGACAAAGTTATATAAAAGTTTTTGTAATAGTGTTTTGATTAAATCACTGTGAACTAAAGTTACCTCCAACTTCAACTTATTTTAAGTCATAGGGAAACCTTTTTCAATTCCTTAGAACCCAGAAGGTCTCTGTTTAGCATCAGGGATTTCCTTTTTCCAAACCCTGTGTCTGATGGAGTTATAGAATTCAGTAGATCTGAGCCCTTAGGTAGGTCTGGTAGGTGTTAAAATGCTTACCACATTTATGCAACAGTTATGTCTTAAAAAATACTTTGATCAATCTATCAGTTAAATCGAGGGAGTCAAATGCATTTGGACATAATCTTTTCACTTCCAAACAAAAGCCTGTATATCTGCGTAACCCTTTCGAGACATGGGCTTGCTCCTCCAGTCTGTTTCCCTCACCTCCACTTTGTGGAGGTGGTGGTAGAACCTGCAGCTTTTCTTCATCTCTGGTGCCACCAGGCAGGTGTAGGAGATGCTGCTCTGCATAGTTTCAGGGCCTAGAGCAAACCAATACCCTGCTAGGAGGAAAGTAGCTCAATCACATTTTTGTTGAAAATATCAAGGTATCTTAGCAGGGAAGAGAAGATTACCAAAGTAGGCAATTTAGAGTTTTAAGATGGAGTTTTTCTTACCATTTTGAAGCCCCATATTCATTGCAAGCACTGGAGCCAGGGTACCATGACTAGCTGTTGGATCTTTCACTTGCCAAGCAGGTTCGTCTTCAGGTTATAAATCTTAATGCTATATAAAACCAGTTTATTACATTACTAAGTATTATGCCCTTATTTCAAGTGAGGAGCCTTTTAGCATCTGATCAAATTAATAATATAAATAATTCTCCTTGGTCACTCTTCTAAGCATCTCAGATTTCAAGTTTGGAATATGAGCAATACTTTACAGAAGTAATAGTAATCTCCATGTTGTCTTCCAGTTATTTTATAGTTATTTGTCCTCCAGTTATTTTCTAGCTTGCTAATGGAGGTGCAAGTTGTTGCATTCCACTGACTGCCAGGTACTAGGTCAGACAGCTGAAAGTATTTGCTGGATAAACTGAAACAGGCATGAACTTTGCAATCCTTTCCTTCCTAAAGCAGCAGTGGGTAAAGCTAGCCCATTTCTCTTAGTGTTAAAGAGTAGCAATGAACTGTCTGGATGAGGAGAAACTACACATGGTATATTTTCTTTAGCATTTCTTTGATGCGTAACGTGCACCATATCAAATCTAAATTGAATGCATAGCTAAGTATATTTAAGACAGTTTAAAGTGTTACATTAACAGACTTGTTTCAGGTATGTGCTGTAGAAAGACTTTGATTGTTGAGAATTCTTGATTGTTGTGAATGTACACAAGGATTGATTTATGAGAATAATTTTTTTTAAGTTGTCATTATATTGTGAAAGGGAATAATATAAAACATTGCAGTGCTTCGTGATGTTCATCATTCAGTCTGTTTCATAGTTTTGTTTAAAGCTGCAGTTTAGGGGGAATAGTCTTTTTGGGGGGAGATAATAATGGTTATATAAACATTATGTATTACTGTTGTGTGTGTGGCCTTTTCTTCTAGTTTGGTGTAAGCTTATATCAACGCCAAAATTAACTGATCACTGCAAGCTGTGTTCTTCCTTTTTTTGGATGTATCATTCTTGGAGTAATCTGTAGTGAACAATTTGGTAGGGTTTGGTTTGGTGTTTTTTTGGGGGGGGTTGGTCTGTTTTTTTTCTTTTGGCTTGCTTTTTTTTTTTTTTTCCTAATGGAATATTATGCCAAACAGAAGTTAAAAAGAATACCAACAGGTTTGTGTACTACCTGGTATTTATCTAATTTCTTCTAATGGTAATTTTATGGTGACCCTCTTAGTAAAGGGGTGGTTGAAGTTTTTAATCAAGGTCACAACACATTTCATTTAGTAAGTTTCTAAACTAGAATATAAGAATCTTTCTGAGAAGATCCTGAACATATGTAAGATACTGTGAATCTGGCTGATTTTGGTTTTATTTTTTTTCCTCCTCATATGCTGGAAATTTGTAATTATCTTAGAATTTTATCAGGGAAATGAATGGGAGAATCTGGGAAAGTAGAAGGTGGTGAAGGAAGTGAGATTTTTCAGATCTGTCCTGGGCTGTGTTTGTTTGGGCAGAAGCAGGGGCATGGCATTCCCTTCCTTCTGCTGTTTCCAGCTTTTTGTTGCTGGCTGTATCTGGGGCTGTGCCTGGGTTTGTTGTCATATTAAAAGCATACGAATGTACTGATCTTGCAGGTTCTGAGAATAAATAATGTTTGCAAAAACACGCTAAAACAGGAGGTGCTCTGTGCGGTGAGGTTGAAATTTATCCTGATGGAGATGGCCATCTTCAGGCAAAATCTCAGTTGTGTGTGAAGGATGTAAATGCAAATATACAGGCCTCAGGCAGATTGCTGTAGGATTCACGTGTACCCTGGTCAGATGGGGCTAATGCGATGCAAGTGATGCAAAGGACTCTCCCTTTTCCCTGCCCTCCTAAATAGACCTGTAATTTCTTTTACTTAATTACTATTATGTGTGGTTGGGAGGAAGTATCATTCTAATTAGTAATTAATATTCGCAGTAGAATGCCAGTGCGGAGTTATCGCAAGGGAAAGTCTTAGCAAATACAGCAGTGTCACTTTGAATGATTTTCCAGCTGAAAATTATTAAAGATGGTCTGTGTAATTCTGGCGGCTGGTTCCACTCATACTCTATTGAGTCTGAAGGATGCATCACAGAGAGGTTTTATTTAAGTGTCCTTTTATTATATAAAAATCTAAAAAAGGGAGTGCGAGTCCACCATAAACCGTGGTGGGATCCAGTTATTTCAGTCATCCCAAGGCCACAGATATAAGGTGCTTGGGTACAGGGTGGTTTCTTTACAGAATTACTTTTTTTTCCCCCCTCACATTCAGTTTTCAAACCAAACCACTTTAGTTTGGAACATTTCATGTGCTTCGTATGTGTTTATTACGTAATTCTTGTACAGCTGCTTCAAAAGAATGAATGATGAGTGCAAGTGACAATGGAAACAATTATGCTGTTTCCCTTAATTTCTACCTATGTTACACTGTGTCTTTTCCTGCTAGAGCTCCTTCCACACCAGTCATATACAAGTTCTTTTCATTTTCTTGCACCTGGTAATAAACAATTTTCTGTCATTAGGAAGGTCAGCTGAAATAGTTTTGGAAGGCAAAAATAGAAAGAAGTATTTCCCAGGTAGGTGAAATCAGTAAATAGCTTTGGTCTATCAATTATCTGAATTGTACCTCATATATGGAGAGGGACATATAGATAGCTGGATTTTCCAGTCCCAGCTGGAAATAAAGTTGTATATTTTTTAGAATGTGTCCATGAAGCATTTCAGAATATTATTGGCCTTTTTCAAAGACTGGAATTCCTGTGTGAGGGTACGCAATGCGATAGTTTGAGGTAATAAAGCCCAGATAGATAATGCATATAACAAGGAAGATCTGTGCCTGTATCAAAATATAGTTTATTTTTCTAATACCTTAACAGGAAGTTAAAAGGTAGTGCAAGGGTGATGTTGACTGTGGTAATATTGTAATGGCCTGAAGGCAAAGTATTTGAGAGAAAAGATTTCAAACCAGCTTGTGTTAAATAAGGTTTTCACAGTCTTGTTCTTAAAGCAGATTTCAGCAACCAGGTTGTGTGGAGATTTTGGTTTTTGTGGGGTGTGGATGTTTTTTTTTCTTTTTCTTTTTTTTTTTTGGTTTGGTTTTGTTTTTTGTTTCCTTCCATACAGTGTAAGAGAAATACTCTAAAAAAGTGAAAATTCTGCAGAGCTCTTAAAAATGTGTAAACATTTTGTTATGGAACCTTGTACCCACTAATGCAGTAAGTTTAACAACACAATAAATGGAAGTATTTGAAGATCAGCTGGTGGCAACTTAAAAAACCCCAAACAGGATGTCTGTTCATCCACAGGTATCAATGAAACTGTATGGAGTAATGGTAGTAAAGCCTGTATATGATTTATCTGAACCTCTGAAAGTGAAGCATTATGATGTTATTAAATGGAAATTGAAGAGAAAATCCAAGGCTGACCAGTGTAACTTTTAAACAAGAGGTAATTATTTAGTTTAGGAGTATAGTTAAACTCAAGAACTACAACCTTTGTTTTAACCCAGCTTTCAAATGTACTGCTCAGTATGACTAGCCATGCAAGTGTTATCTTAACCAGATTTATGCTGAGTCTCTTAGCATTACTGGCAATTTACAATAAAAAAGTAAAAAAAAAATAAAATCATATGATCACCTGGAAACGGTAAAAATATCTTTCAGGAGAGAGTTTTGAAACTTTCTTTAAGAAGTTGCCAAGCCCTAGAAATGTGCGTCCATGTGCGCTGCCTGAGCACAACTGTGAAACAATTCCAGCTTGGGCAGGATACAGTCTCCTTCTGCATTGCCCCCTAGCGTTCATTTAGAAAAAGAACCCAAACCAGCAAAAAACCGCAAGACAAAAACCTAAACCAAACTCAAACCAACCCAAACACAACAAAGATGAAAAGTTATTTGCTTCTACCTTATTTTTTTTTTCTCAGTGTGCCAAGCTTTTGTATTTATTCGCAATCCTAGGTCTATGCCACTTAATGAATTTAACTGCGTGCTTCTGTTTCCTCTTTTTCCCATTAAGTTAGATATCAAGTTGGAGCCCATAACTACAAATATTCTATTTACCTAACACTTTCCAAGTATCCTAGTTATATCCATGGCTTGACTTACTAATAAAGGTATGTTCACTCACTTCATATTTTTTCCTTTCTTTTGTATTACACAAACATGTATTTAACAGGAGTGGTGTCCTTCCTATTCCTCAAGTTTCAGACTTTTAAATCCCATGAAACCCTGCAGTTCTGTTAAATGAAAAGATGTCCTTATGATGAAATGTTTCAATCTGAGGCATACTTTTTGCCTTCTGTACTCACAATTCTGCTTTTACGTGTTGCCTATAACATCTTAAAACAAGTTTAAGATGTGGCTTGTCATATTTTTCATTTCTAAACACATGCATATGTATTTGTAAGGAAGATCCAGTGTGGCAGAACTGACCCTAATGTCAAATTAAACGCAAAGTTGGCAGGGCCAGTTTAGAGGGGCAGTCAGCAGCCCTTTGTGATGACCTTGATGGGAAGAACTTCTGTGGCTGCAGAATCAAACTATTCCCTGTAGTTGAAGCTTTGAGAGGAAGGCAGTGCAGATTCTGCCTAATCTCTGGAGTGGCTGTTTTTATCAGCAGATTGCAAAGCATGGTATTTACAACGCTTAATTGTAAACTAGTGCTAAACATGGCTCCTCTTCTGGAAATTATGTTTAATGAAAGGGATCTATCTACTTGATACGGGTAGATTACTTCCAGTACATACCCACAAATGTCAGTGGCAGAATAAAAGGAGGCTAGTGATCTAGATAAGTTGGAGTATAAAACAGGCAAGCTGTCTGTCTTTAAAAAGAGAGTCAGCCTAGGCTGAATCTTAAAAACGCAGGAGGAGATATGACACTACATGTTTTGGCAGGCCTTGCAGTACAGGAAGAGCGGTGCTTTTCTGGCCTGCAGTGCTGCTGGCTCTGGCTCCAGTCAAGGGCACTGTGGAGAAGAAGGAGTAGACAATAGACAACTACCTTCATCCTTGTGCTTTTAAAAGACTCCATCACTTACTAAAATTACCAAGCAGCGCTTAGTAATAAGATTGGGTAGATGAACAAGAGCCCTCTGCTCTCATAGTACTCAACTTACTGCTTTAGTTATTGCTTTTCCTTCTTGGGTATTGCATATACTTTAATACTCCAAAATCATTTACTTTGTAGTATACACCAAAACAGAAGGGCAAATCTGCTTGCAAAGAGTGTGGGTATAGAATGGTCAGCTTATCTCTTCCAGTTCTTTTTTTCCTCTATTGGTCTCGGATGCCAAAAGATCTTCTAAATCAGTTGTGAACGTTATTGTATTTTCTGAGTTTTAAAGTACATGTATGTATAAAAAATATACAAAGTAATAATAAGATGGCTTACAGCAAGTTCAGGAATAAATTTGTTTATTGCCTCTTAGGTCTTTTATCTCACCTTTTGAATTTACTGTGATTACACTGAGAAATCAAAATTTTAAGGTTGCAATTGATTCCAGTCTTAGTGGTCCTGAAATAATGTCCTTTTCTTATCTTGTCCAAGTCTCTAAAGGGCAACCTGAAAGGACAGCAAATTTAAGAAAACCGCATGACTACTTTGAATTATTAATGTTACCATTTCTTTGTACTCATTCAAGCTTTATGTAGGGCTTTTTTTTCTTCTCCCTTTAAAGAATTTGGTTTTATAAAATTACTGCAGAAGAATGGCAGTATTTTACTAGTTTTATGTTTATCTTGATGATACTACTGCTTTTTATTGACCAAAAGTTCATAAATACCGGAGTTTGTGCTCTTGACTGAAATAGGAACTAAGCAGGTACATGTAATCTTTTCTGTTTGTCCATTTTTAGAAGTCCTCCTGAGTCGGAAAATAAGAAAGGGAATTTAAGTGCATAAAATATTTTGTACAGTCAGTCTAATTAGGGGTTCTGGAACAGTGTTTTCCTGTTATTCAGAATATCATCTTTTTATTTGAAACTTAAAATCTAGGCAATAAATAACACAATAGCACTGTCCCTGTGAGATTATAAAATATGGTTTGCGGGCTTTGTCAAATGCAGTTGCTGTTTCGTCTTCTGATGTTTGCTACTTCTGCTTGAAGCTATTTCGCAGCAGTGAGGGAGAGGACTCACTCTAAAATAGGTAACAAAATGTTAATGCATGAGGGGCTGGAATTGTGGTGCAAAATGTCAAAGAAGTCTATTACTTTTTATTTTATCTACTGTTTAAGATCAGGAACTTAAAATTATGTAGTCAAGAGGTCTAGTGAAACAGGAGTATGTGACAGTTTTTCCAAAGGTTACCTTAATCTGATGTAGGGGAACATAGGCAAAACCCATGTGTGTCCTGTGGGTTACTGAAAGTGAGCATGCGAATCTTTGCCCCATGCACCTGCTACCAGTCAAAGCTCCATAATTAGCACAAAGACCAGACCCCTACCAAAAGCTGTGTTTGTTTATTTTACTCTCATGGAAGGGATTAGTAGTTAATAGACTTTTGTTTAAAGCCAAAATTTTCTGAAGGCAGACTAGGAGCAGAGATTAGAGAGTGCTCTAATTCTCAAGTGTTGAGCACTCCAGCAGCTTCTCTCCAGAGTGGGAGCTGCTTGTCTGTTCAGCAGTTTTAAAATCTGGCTACTTGTTTAGCCTGACTTAGCCTGTGTGTTTTTTTTAAATGCACACTTCTGTGAATGACTATTAACAATGCTATCATGCAATTCTTTGCCATTCATGATGATGGGCATACTGCAGCTTGCATGTAGAGATAAATCCAACAAAACTAGGAATGGATTTATAATTAGTGCATGGGGGAAGGGAGTAGAGAAAGCAGCTCATTGGAACATATTTTCACTGTATGTCTTTATTTCTGAAAACCTGTGATATGTCCATCTGGAGCTAAGCTTGCTCTGTTGGGAAGAGCATGATGGAATGTTCTGACAAGCCTCTTCTCACAGCGGCTTCCATCCCTGGAGTAACTCTCCCTTTACTCTGTTATACCAGTCTTCTGTCTCATAAACTGAATCAGGATCTCAACTGCAGTTAAGAGATAGTCATCTGTGAAGAGTATAAGAGGCTGAAGGAATCAATCATAGTGTTGGCTTGATCTTTTCAGGAATTCTGGCAACTTTTTTTTTTAGATATTCCGCCACTATCACATGTGGTCTTGTAAGTAAAAATTACTTTTTATCTTGTACTGGGTATGTGTATTTCAGCAGTAAAGAGAGTGTCTTAAAGGCCTGGATATTTAACATATATATAAAGTGTATTTAAAAAAAAAACAAGCTATGCTAAGGACTGCATATCTGAACTGTTCCCATTTTAGTAAGCATGATGCTGAATGTATAATGAAATGAAACTGAAAAATAATTAATTAATTCTGCAGGTTCATTAAGGACTAAGGATATAAGTAGTCAATTCACAACTGTACAGAAGGGAGTAGCTTCTTGCATTATTTTCTCATATTTCATAGAATCATAGTCTAATTAGGGTTGGAAATGATTAATATCATCTAGTTCCAACCCCCCTGCCATGGGCATGGACACCTCCCACTAAACCATGTCACCCAAGGCTATGTCCAGCCTGGCCTTGAACACCACCAGTGATGGAGCATTCACAACTTCCCTGGGTAAATAACTTCCTGATGCTGTATTAATAACATCAGTAAATAAGCCTGTGGTTCACATGGTGATTGATGAGGGCTGTTCGTGCTAAGCAGAGTGCAAGATTAACTTTGGTTGCACTGTGATCTTTTCCCTAGTGTTGGTATTTAAAATGATGTCACCTTGTACTGAGTTAAGGTGATGCTATATCAAAATGTTTTTGGAGTATTTCTGTTGCTTTTTGAGGAGCCTAGGGTAGGGGTAAGCTACTGATAGTGTAAGAAGATTGAGCAAGGGGAACCCAGGCCTCATAAAGATGAACGTGTGTTGCATGCTGGCTGTTGGCTGAACATGGGAGCCAGTATCGCCTGTGTACAAGGATCCAAACAAACCATGCTGTGAAACTGATATGGATCAAACTTTCAGGGGTTTGGATAGAGAAATCCTGACTTTTTTTTTCCTGGAATTACTGCCTCCTTGTAAAAAATGGGCACAATAGCCAGGTGAAATGTTAGCAGGCACTCAGGTCTTGTGTGTCAACCAAAGTAATGAAGAGCTGAAAACAATTGTGTTGCAGGATTGAGGCTGTCTTGAAATTTTATGTAGTTTGATTAATTTTATCCTTGGAACACGTATACCATGGTGCGATTTTTAAGCAACCTTTAGATTTTTTCATTAAGTTAATGCATATTAATTCATGGCAGGATGAATCATATCTTGATTCATATTCTACACTGCTTGGATTTAGTCACTAATGCAGAAATTAAAGCAGTCCAAAAAATAAGCAAATGTCATCTTATTCATTCAATATTATTATTATACATTTTTCCTAAGGTCAGGTTTTCATAAAATGATAGTGTGATGCAAATAAACACATCATTCCTTCAGTCCTTTAACACATAATTTAAAGGAAAAATGAGTTTTTATCCTTAAACAAGAACTATGTCTAGAATACGTGAATATTGTTACCATCAACAACAATATAAATGAAGAGCTATTATTCTAACTGTGATTCAACAGGAAAGATGGGCAATCTGTCTGTGTCTTCCTCCTTACAGAAAACAAACAAAATCTCCAACAAAAAACAACATGAAGGGAATGGAGTAGACACTTGGATTTCAAACTTTGCTTCAGTCTTTGCTCAGATGCTCAAAAAATCAATGGACAGGGAAGAATGTATGGAAGAACTGATTCCTTATCTGCATCTGACTGTAGTGTTTCCTGTAGTAAACCGTTACTAAATCCACATTTTGGGCAGCTGTCATATTTACATTGCTAAAAGAGAAATGTGACTACCATTACAGCAAGAAACTGCAATATCCACTGGTTACAGAATGAGTTTAAATGGTCCTTGTCTGCAACAGTTTTGTATTTGTGCCACTGAGGCACAAAATACCCCACTTTTGGTAATATATCTGGTGTATAATCTAAGGTGCAACAAACTTACCAGCAGGTTCCATTCAATTCAAGTGAACTGTGACCATCTCACAAAACCTCAAAACCCTACAAACTACAAAAGCTTTGAAGCTTTTCCTTCATATAGTTGGGTCAGTGAAACTTTCTGCAACCTTTATGCTGCAATATTTATGTGCCTTCATACCTGAACTGTCTGTAAAAGCGCGAATTCAGTGACTGCTATGAATATAGAACAACCACTTGCTATGTGCTGAGGAATCTGTGGGTTTTCCCTTGCAGTTTTTTTGATTCTATAAACACCCAGGAAATAGTAGCTTGCTTACAGCCAGACCTCTTATGACCTGTAAACATGATATGAGGGTGTATAACAAGAGTGAGTTTAAACTCAGCTGATCATTCATCCGGTGAGGATTTAAATTTTTGACTTATTTCCAGCACTTCCGTTGCTTCACAGGGGCAAGGGTGTGTATCTAGGCAATGAAGGCTATAGTGAAAGGTGGTAACCATAGTGCAAAACTTAGTCCCTCTTTCCAGGTATTGTATTTTTAGTACATACCAGTGGTTGTTGACTATCTAAATAGTGCTATGTGCTATAGTAGTTTGAGGGAATAGTTTGAGTTATGTACTTGCACATCTTTTTTTACAGTTGCTACATATTCATTCTTATAAGAGTTTTGCATAATCACTGTTTTAAAACCATATCTCTTAGAACTAGTTAACTAAGGCCCAAGTGGCTTTTAATTTTAAATGCTTTATAACCATAACAGGAATTAAAAGATAAGAATCCATTTTGGTTGACTATGACAGCTTTGCTTTGATTTTTTGCTAGGAAATGCATGCATCTCCGAGCTGAACAAATTATTGGCACTTCACTAATTTTAAGTAATTCAAATAATTAAAGCAAGCAAATTTATTCAGTAGCATGATCCATTGCCAGGATAAGCATTAGCACTAATGGCTATCTCAGCAAAATCTTCTGTGGCAGTACAAAGTGGCAGTACTGGCAGCATCTTTTATTATGAATTATGTTGTGAAAAATAGTAAGTTCTCTATGCTTATGGAGAAGCAAGAAAAGTACATTCTATTTCAATTGAAGTTTAGGAACCAAACCCCCAGCATATAAAACCACTTCTAACTGCAAAATGTCTTAGCTAGACTGCAGTAATGTTTTATGCAAATATACTATGCTTTGAGTTGCATACCTATGTAGGGCCACAGTGTTAGCTGCATTCAGGCAAGAAATGGGTAGGGCACCAGGCATTGATCTCTGCCCTCAGCATGGGATTTCTGATGTACAGCATCTACTGTAACATCCGAGAAGTCTGATGATGATGCCTGGGATTTGTTTTTCCCCCTCTGACATGAAGAGGATGATAATTTTTATGCTTTGCTGCACAGGGTTGTTGTACAGCTATTAATGTGCATCATTACATTTGCTAGCTTTAGTATCACCAAAGAACTATGAATGAGAAATAGAGCATTATTTTTGAGGAATTCAAAGTAATATGCATAAGGTGCCAGAAAGATGCAAGTTGGAGGGTGCAATTGAAGCCCAACCTTCCATAGTGAGCTTAAAGGAGTGTGTTCAACTTAGAATTACAAAAACTGCAGGTAGTATATTATCTGCTCAACTTGGTCTATGATGAAAACTCACAACAAAGAATGAAAAGAAAGAAAAAAAAAAAAAACAAAAACAAAACAGTACT